>JBBMOC010000018.1:9020720-9178183 GCA_037975185.1 Centropyge bicolor
CTGTAAAAGTGTCAGTGAAATGATGAAGAGAAACACCCTGCAATAAAAATTTAAATCAGGAATCCATCCTAACAGCTTAGATCCTATAGGGTGCTTTACACAAAATATTACATACACATGGTTTAAAAGATAAAAAGGCTGCAGACTGTGTCAAGACATCATAAAAAGGCCACAGAGCAGATGCTGATTTTGCAGATATTGTGCAAGTAGCAACAACTCACTCTTTGTATCAGCCACTTCCTGCCCAGATAAACACAGAAATGAACTAAATCAAGTGCATCTTTTGTAACTAACAGACCTTTGTTCTGGGGGTTCAGCATATTCCTATTGATATGCATGTTTGTAATGCAACACCAAATGTCCTGCCACAAATGGCTAAATCCTCAGTAATATCAGCCTAATGATTCACACCCATTCAGGGTCTTTTCTCATGCAAACTACGGGATCATTATGCAGCACGCAGCAGCGGGGCCAGAAGCGAGCATCCACTACTATCACCACCGCATTGTTTATCCCTAATTAGAAACTAATTAAAAGAAAGCAAAGGGAAAACACAAATACACACATTTAGACCTAACTCCTTAATATGCAATCTGGGGTCTTACTGGGGCAGAAACAACAAGCTTAGCATAACGCAGGCCAGGCGACTTGTCTCCTACCAAGGTTAACATGTGGAACATTAATGTGGGGTCACTTGAACTGCTCTCCTCCATTGTTACATGAAGGCTTTTAGTCCAAAATACTGACTATATTATACTATGACTATACTATATCATAAGTACTGGAACAATTGCAACCTGATTTGTTGCTCATTTAAAAGATAAAAATACCTTTAACAACATAACAAAAAGTTGCAGGAGTTCACTATAGTCAATATGTTGTAATTAAATTTCTCTAATCATCAATAATTCCTCATTAATTCGTTGATTTTCTCACTTAAATGTTTTGCCCAAAAATGCCACAGTTCAGAATTTCCCAGAGCCAAAGTCAACTTCTTCAAGTCGCTTCTTTTCTCCCACAGTTCAAAATTTCAATTCAATTTTCTGTCACAGAGAACTAAGAAAACAAGATGGAATTCATCTGCGAAAAGACTAAACCAGTCAATTTTTGGCCTGTTTCCTAAAACAATTTTGAAAACAGTTATGGATCAATTTTCTGTACTTGGACTGATCAATTCATCAACTAATTGTTTCAAGTCTTTGGAAACCATTTAGTCAGTGCAGATAAATGGTAGATGAATCACTCTGGAATAAAAGTTTTTCGTTCTTTCTTGTCTGCAACAAATTTATTAACCGATGACAACTGAGGTACATAAAACCATAAAAAACTATTAACAATGTCAAAAGTCAAGCTTTGATACTGAAAAAGAAGTTAAAATATGAGGCTAAAAGTAATTACACTTAAGACATTCATCTGGTTTTCTAACTTTTTTAAAACAGACTGAATCCAGAAATTTTAGAAAAGTTCCTGCACAACAGCTATGAAAATGATAGAAGCCTAAACCTCCAGACTATAAGCAACATAATCCCTTCCCCATCTTTAAGACTAAAACAGATCTTGTGAGACCATGTGAACCATAAAAAAGATCCTCTCCTGGACTCACCGGTGGAGCTCGGTACATGCGTGACCATGGCCAGCAGAGCCATCAGTGCCAGCAGTTTGACATCCATGGTGGTGGGCTCACAGGCTGCTCTCTCTCTCTGCCTCTCTGCTACAATCCAGGGCACGACTGTGACCGCCAGCTCTGCTCCGAGCTGTGTTAAATGTTCAGATGGGAGAGAGAGAGAGAGAGAGAGGAGGGAGAGAGAGGGAGTCCCACTTTCTCAGGAGGAAGGGGGGGGGTCTCAGCATGAGAGGAGGTGAGAGGAGGGGAGGGGAGGAGAAGGAGGGAGCAGCAGCGACTCAGTAGAGACTTCCTCGATTGTAAATGTGTTGGCTGGGAATCAAGGAGAAAGTCTGACGGGAATTATTTTCCTCTTTCTTTCTCTCCATTTTCCACTTGTCCCCCTTTTTTCTCACTTCCTATGTTCGTGCTTCTCTTGTTCAGTTCTTCTCTTTTTCTTCTTCCTTGTCGTCCTTTTCTTTCCCCTTTTTCAGCTTATTCTCTTTGCCTGCTCTTGCCACCTGCCTCACACAGACACACACACACACACACACACAGACACACACACACAGACACAGACACACACAGACACACACAGACACACACACATACACACACACACACACACACACACACACACAGAGTCACTCAGACAGTTTCAGAGCCAGAGCTCCCTGCTGTTGGACTAATATTGTTGTGTTATTGTTTACAGGGACACCGACTGCTCTCTCTCTCTCTCTCTCTCTCTCTCTCTCTCTCCCTCTCTCTCTCTCTCTCCCTCTGTCTGTCTGGGTCTCTCTCTCTTTTTCCCCACTTGATGACTCCCTGTCATCTGGCTCAGTTCCCATCCACGTCGCCTGCTTCATGTCTTTATTGAGCTCCTCTAGATTTCATGTCAGTTTCGCTGTCTGCTCTGTGATGAAGCTATTAGGGGATTGTTCACAACTGGACCATTCAAACAGGACAGGGAAAACTGTGCTGCACAAAAATGAATATCCCATGATTCATTACAACAACGACTTTCACGAATGACTTCTGTGACTCCCCAGGCCTTTTCAGTTGGTTAGAGAGGATTAAAAATCAGCTGATATTTGGAAAGGAAACTTCTGTGTCTGTTTGACACGTAGTGTGTGAAAACGAGGACCAGATGCTCTGCGACTTCTCCACAGATTCAGATGACATATTTCCAATGCACTCCAAAAAGATAAAGAAGAAACACAGTTTTTAGCCATTTTTTGCAAGAATAAATGACAAATGTAACTTGTCACAGTTCCTGTTTGGAAACCTGTATATCTGACCAGATGTGAGGATGATCTGGGCCTGATTTCCTTATATGTCGGACACAGTGTCTGTCTGTCTTGACAATGTTCAGTGATTAAATGAAAGAATCACATAATGGAGCTCAGAATTTTGGGAAATGCATATTCATATTTAACTTACAGACTCAAACTCACGCAAAAAAAAATGATGTTTGTGTGCCCACTTGAATAGCTGTTGTGTAAAATTGTAATTGATGTGCAATTTGTGATAAAATGTTCATTTAATCTCTCAATGTTACATTAATGGATGAATTTCTGTGCATGAGTATCTGATTATAGATGATATCTACTGGAGATATCACACAGAACATACAGAAAAAAAGAGTGTGTGTGTGTCACAACACGTGGAAAATAAATAAAGTCATTAAGGGACAGATGTAAGTTCTCACATGTTTCTGATGTGATGGTAAACCTCCAACTTTATCTGGAAAAAAAACGGACTGAAACAGTGAGCAACAATTTAACGGGACACAGATGTGTGTGTAGATGCTGCTGTGCACGTAGGTTAGAACATGTCTGTACATGTGTGTGTGTGTGTGTGTGCACACGCATACAATTATGCATGTTTCTGTCTCCTTTCTGTTCTGCTGCATTGAGTCCAGCAGCTGGTAAACTGAAACTGGTCTTCATGCCAGAACTTGACGCCTGGTCTGTCAGAGCTGTTGGAGGTTGTTCAACCCCCCCCTCCCACCACCACCCTACCCTCATCTGCAGCCCCCTACCACCAGTAATAAAACCATACACTGCTAAAGAGTGCCTGTCAATTCATACACTGGAGCTCCTCCCCTGCAGTTTACAGGTCCATAGCATGGCAGCTTGCTGAGAGAGGACTCGCAGGTCTGAGTCCTGCTGGAAGCTGTAAACCTGAGAGGCTGTTTACTATGAGCCAGAGACTCATCCAATATAACTGCCATTAACAGTGGGGAGATGAAACTGAGCTGTCAAGAGACAAACACCAAATGACATCAGAGGAATTTATTGGACACACACACAATGTATTTTTATTGTTTTATGGCCCAAGTAACTTTACAAAATTCAGTTGAGAGTTAACAGTCATAAAGAGCGATGTCATTTTCTTATTTTTGTGTGGTTGTGCTGCTTTAATCGTGCAATTTAGATCAAGTGGATACTTTTCAGAAACAGTATTGTGGGTATTGTGGATAATCCAGACCAACAGCTTTCATGAGAAATAGTTCCTTTTGTAATCATCCCAGTGTGTTCTGTGGATTATGCAGGGAACTGTGAAAGAGTTCTTAAATCAAGGCTTTACAAAAGTGCATCAGTAGCATCAGGTGTGTGTAGCCAAAATCAGCAGCCAAAGAAACACTGGCTGCACACTAACAGAAGAAGTAGAAAATGATGCAAAATTTTTTTTCTTTACTCCACATGTAAAACGTGACATAATGTGACCAAATTTGACAAGTGAGCATTTCAGTCCAAATTGACCTGGACATTGTTTGCTTTTGAATTGTTAAAATGTAGATTTTCACACTTGTAAACACCATAAATCAAATTCCATTCACCTCAATTACGCTGGGGCGGAGATTGAATCATTGAATATTTGATTATTGGCTTTAGAAACTTTACAAGTTTTTAGGTGGGGCTGGGAAACAGATGTGGGTTTATACGGTTTGATTAGATTAAAAACACAGTTCCTCAGCCTGAAGCTCAGCCTTGCTTTGTGCTCCACACCTTCAACATACAATAATATTTGGATTTACTCCATGAATGCATCTCTTCTAAGATGGGATGTTTGGCAGCGTAAAATAAGTCTGTATTATGTTTCGTGCAAACACTAACAGTAAGTTAAACCCCAAACTCCCAAACTACTTAAAACCTTGTCAACCTTATCATCACAGTGCAGAGAGGTGTATTTACTGGGACACAAAAACAAATGTCAGAAGTGTTTTAGTCGCTCCAGCGCTAACACGCCGCAGGAGCACGGCTGCGACGGAGGCCGGGAATGTGTTTGGCACGTTTACCGCTGACCTGTGGGACAACACTGCTACTTGTATCACACGTGGGGTCAAAGGTCAGTGTTTCATGTCCTTGTATAGGATTACAAGCAATTGGGCTGCCAGGTCTTTGTTCTGAACCAGTCCTGATAGACGAGTCTGCGCAAATGGCTGCCATGATGAAGGACATGATGGAGACCAGACGAGTGTTTGGTGTGGGTGGATGGTCTGCATCAGGTCCACACATGAAACGCATACCACACATAGATCACCTTCCTATTTGAATTAAGTAATTGCACAAATAAAGATTATTAGGTGCAATAAACTTTTTCATTTAACTGTAAAGGCGATCGTCTCTTGTAAAGCTGAATCTTGAGCATAACAGGATGTTTAAGGATGTGGTTGAATAGGAACTAATGGGGTTTTTTAATGAGAGGAGAGAAATATTTGAGTGTCTTTTTCCCGCTGACAGAATCTGCTGTTTTCCAGCTGTGATTCTGCTCCTGGTTTCAACAAGAAAATACTCTTGGAAGTAAAGTAACACACCAGTTAAAATCTCTCTGAAATAAACTAAAGCTGATAGAATAATACACACATACACTCCAGTTTTCTGCCATATGAACCAAAGAGTACACACTCCATCCACCTCAATAATCATCTTTCATCAGCAGGTGTGTCATAGCACTTAAATCAAGCCCATACAAACACATTATTAATGTCCTTCATGCCCTTCCATGTAAAAATGAACCCAAATAAACACAGACTAATCTTTTCGGTGATCTCCCATGTGACGGCAGATCCCGACCTTCCTGTTGGGATCTCTGCGTAAGCCTCGCTTTGCGATCCAGAGTTTATTGTGTTTGTCCAGCAGTTCGAGTCTGGTGCTGAGTTTTATTTTATGGTGGCAGGGCAGATGAAAGGTTTCCCTCCACTGAGGCTTAGATAAACAGTAGTTCACAATCACAGTCGCGGCTGCATGAGAGGCTCAAAATGTGCCATGTAAACACACGTTAATCAACATGCGGAAAAATTCTCAAGAGCACCAAACGTATCTACCGCTGCATAAAGAGGGAAAGTGTTGAGTTGAAACTATGCCTACGACGTCTAGCTCATGTTTACAGTTGGTTTACAGTGTATAAAAGATTTACAGTCTAATGAGTGCAACGGGTTTGGATTTTATGTTGAGTGATTTAATGTATGTGTGTGTGTTTCCTGTATGTGTGTGTGTGTATGTGTGTGTGTGTGTGTGTGTGTGTGTGTGTTTATGGTGGCGATTTGAAGCTTGGTTCTGTAAACAGGATAAACAGGAGGTTTGGGGGGTTTAAGGTGTGTGTGGGGGTTAAAAAGGGGGCTGGGGTGTGTGTGTGTGATGTGTTTTTTGGGGGGTCCCTGTTATCAGTTAGCACGTTTTTTCCCTGAGCCTCAGCAGCTGGCTTCTCAGGGGGAACAAACACACACTCACACACCTCTTGTTGAGGATTGATTTAGCAAGATGGGGCCTCCTGCTGTGCAGAGAAAATGTTTTCATTACACGCTTAAATTCATTAATCAGTTTTTAATCCAATAGTCTCTCCAGTGACCATCTGTTTAATTAGAAATGGATCAAAAATGCTGCTGTGAGTGTTTGTGTTGTGATTCTTCAACCTGGCCTTTTAAAGATTACTCTAGTCTAGAGTAAGAGTTACAGTATTCATGAGTGCTACCAGTTACAGAGCCAATATGGCATCCTGACCATACTGAAGTGTAATCAAGTGTATCAGTGATGCTTTTGACAGACAGATAGAGTACTTTATTAATCCCTTTGGGAGGTTCCCTCCGGGAAATTGGCATCAAGCTTTTGCAGAGGTTTCTGAGAGTTCGCCATGTGACAGAAAAGAGATTGACAGCAAAATTAAAAGTAGTATCTTTCTTTGGGTAGGCTAATCTGTCACTCTTACCTTTCTGAATGGATTTGATGGACTGCATAATACTTATCAAAGTTATACTTAAATTAATGATCGTTATCATTTTCGTTGTATTCAAAAACTATGAGAAAGGCAAGAGATTCTTCACAGCGGAGTAACGCAGTGGGATGAAGGCTTTGCTTGACACCAAAATTCAGATCTTTGGGCATTTTTCATTTTTAGCAATGATATTGGCACACAGACATTCATGGTCCCCAGAGGATGAATCCTTACGATTTGTGTGATCTCCAGACTTTTCCTGTAGCGCCACCATGAGGTCGACATTTCTCTTTTGTGAAATGTCTCAACAACTATTGGACGGACTGCAACATAGTCATGTAATGTAGCGATATCCATGTTAACAGGATGAGTTGTAATCACTGTGATGATCCCCTCTAATGCTCTCTAATTATCTGGTGAAAATCTTTTTTTTTGTTTGACATTCATGAATTCTAATACGTTCAACTAAGATAGTAACATTGAGCTTAGTACAGCAGAACCGTAGTCTTGTTTTTCATAAATCACCAAAATTTTTCCTTCTTAAGTAAGTAAATGAATAATAACAATGAATAATATATCTTTATGAAGTACTCAATTACTGTAGATAGAGCTACTGTCGAAATGAAACACAAGAGAAACTTTGAATAATTTGAATAATGTAGAACCACAGAGAACCACAGAGCTGAAAGAGAGATTTTGATTGTAATTTGGACTTTAAAGCTTTCGGTGCATATATTGATATTGCACATAATGAAACAAAATAATGCACTGTGTATAGCACTGCAACAAATTGAGATTTGCAGCACTGAAATGAGAAACACTGGACACCAGCCTGACAAGAAATGTTGCAGACACACACACCATACAACAGTTTGAATAAGTAAAATACACGTAAAAGCACATTATACTCTATATGAGCACTCAGAGGGCAGCAGTCTGAAAGAAGCACTGATTAAAGACCATAGAGGTCTTGGCTGAACAAAACCTGGAGAGAGCTCCTCATTGAATCCGCCTCTTGACCATTTTAATCCTGCATCCCCCCATTCACATGTACAGCACATACAGTCAGAAAGCTATGGAGGCAGGCAGAGAGTGATGATAAAGGCATTTCCATCTGAATGAGCGTCTGGTCTTTAGGTGGAAAACGTCCTGAATGTGTTTGAAGTTTTCAGCTCTCCTTGGCTGTCAGTTATGGGAGAAAGGCCTCTCACTGACTAATCCAGTTTACCGTCTGTGGAGGAGAGAATCTGGCATGACACCAAATGCCACTCAATAGATGCTTTTCCAAACAAAGGGAAAAAAATGGCCGCCTCCTCCTCTGCTCTCCTCCTCCTCGCTCCTCGTTTCCTGCTTGACAAGCACATTGAATCTGTCTCGTCTTTCATATATTTGTCAAGAGCGTGGTTTGTGTCTGACCCCGTTGCCACGGTTTCAGCTCCTGTATAGGGCAGGACATGTGTTTACTGTATATATTATGGGATGCTGAGAAAAGAGAGGGCGGGCTGGAGTGCTGGTGCCCTTTGGTGCCACATTCAAGTGTGTGAGACTTTGTGTGTTCTTAATGCAAGGCAGTTGTCTTCTCAGGGAAACGCTGAGAGCAGGAGGCCATATGAAAGGATGGTCATCACAACTCCAACTCTAATTGGATGGGATGTGACGTGAGCGCTCAGTGACTGCGGGCGAGTGGTCAAACCACATGAGTGTGTTTGTCTGTTGTATGTTAAAGCTGCTCTTTTTAGACCTGAATGAAAAAAAACACTGCTACAAGTGCATCAAAGGCAAAGGCAGAAATGCCCTGGATAATTCTGCTTATTCATCATATTCATATTTTCTTTATCAAGTTTATCACTGTGGCCTGAGGAAACAGTTGAGTAAATAGCATGCAGTTGAAGTAAATGTTGGCCAGAAGTATGAGAGTATATTGAGCCCAGACAAATGACAGCATCAACAAAAAATAACTCAATCAACATTATAACAAAAACCCCAACAGAAGAGTTGGATGCAAGATTGGAACAGAAAATTGTGTGGTGGCATCTGTTTCCAGGAATTCAAAAGAAACATGAAAAGTGTTAGATAGTTTGAAACAGCCCGTTCTCACTCTCAATGTGTAAAACATGGCAGCTTAGTCAGCGAGTCTATGATTCAGTCTACGACACTGTAGGTTCTCCTCTAGCATCATTACTGGTGGAGCCCCTCAGTGTAATGTTTTAATGTGCCACCAAAGTCAGGTGACGTGATGTAAAGTGTGAGAAAAGTTTTCATTAGGGATGCACCGAAATGAAAATTCTTGGCCGAAACCGAAAACCGAAAATGAAGAAACCAAGGCCGAAAACCGAAAACCGAAACACCGAAATAAATTATTATGCCAATTATTACCATTGCATTCGTGGCTATGACTGTGTACTAACCTCACTAAAATCAAGGCATTGCAATTGCATAAATTATTATTAATGCTTCAAAGAATAAATCAATTGCAAAATTATGAAAATATATATTAACACTGACATTAAAACTAGCTTTTAGCTATCTGTGGGTCTTTCTCGGATATAATGAAATGCATCCACACCGCAGACATGTTGGCAACTATCCAGACGTGCGCGTGCCAGTAGGGTTGCCAAACATCCCGAAAAATACGGAATTGTCCTTCATTTGAAAATTAAATGTTGCGTCCTCTTTTGAACTAATACGGAACGCGATTTGTCCCGTATTTCATAAATGTCCCATACACATGTCTGTCACAAACACATTTCAACACTAAATGTAACAATAATGAACTAAATAAAACACAGAAAAGATTAAGGCCAGCTAAATCTGTGTGCCGGGGACCATATGCAGGGGACCCCAAGAGGACCCGCTGCGCTCTCTGCCAATCAAAAAGCGCTGTCATGGTTGCCTAGTTACAAACACTGGCGCCGCTACACACGCATTTTAAAAATGGCTAGAGGCGGCAACCGCCCGTGGTGGGCGTGTTTTTTCTTCGTCATCACAACGTCTTTCGGCCGCGTTGTTTCGGTGACAAAAGTCTTTCGAAAATGCACTTTTGAGCCAGTTTCGGCCGTAAATTTTCGGTGGCCAAATTTTCGGTGCATCCCTAGTTTTCATGTCCTGTGTACACTTATGTACACAACTTAATGTACATGATCCCAAACCTAAGCAAGTAGTTTTGGTGCCTAAAACTAACTAAGCTACGACTGTTTGACATCATAGGTTTATTACTGTTCTTGCTTAGCTCTATTATTGCTTACTTGCCTGTGGAGCCATGCACATGCAAAATAGATGCAGTAGGGTATGAAGTATAAAGCATAGAGCCACTAACCAAGCTGCCAGATTTGACAAGTTGGGAGTGAGAACATGGTTGAAATAAAAGAAATGTCAGTAATATAAATGGAATAATGAGTTGCCGGTTTGCATTGCATTTGTGCTATTTCACTGTCCACAATTGTGTGCAGATGTATGAGTGTGCACTGGGCATGATGACACACACAAAGGGGTTGGGTGTTCTCATTTTGTGCCACTTACAGAACAATCAAACTTCATCTGGATGTGACAGGTTTCATGACATCACCTCTCAGGCTCTCGGTAGGACACCCTGGCTAATGGCGGCCGCTGTTTGCCCCTCCTTCTTCAATGGTCCCTTGGTGATGTGTGATTGAGGGGTCAGTTTCAAATTGACAAGTTTAATTTCCCTGAGTTTGTCTTAAGCCAAAGCTGACGGAGGCCAAGAGGACTCAGAGAGAACAGGAGACAAATTGAAAACACCAGGTTACGTGGCAGAGATTTAAAGAACATATTCTTCTGTTGAGCTTTTCAGCCTTGGCAAATTAAATTCGATTTGGCTCGCACACATCCTCACAGCCTCAGCTTTGATAGTAACAACTCGGCAAACAGCAGCATTTTGTTGAGTTCACGCTTTGTTAAAAATGGAGTTTGTTCGGCTCCGAGGCAATTCACTCTGTAAAACCTGTGCAGTCAAATGAGAAAGGACGCTGTCTTTGTGATGTAAATTACTTATGGGCTCTGAAGCCTTAATGGGATGTATGTCTGGCACATCAGGAACAAATGTCTTGGCTTTGGCACTCACACACATAACTTTTATTTAAACACCACACACTGATGCCGCACACATCCACGTTATTTCCAGCGCTGGCTTCTCGATTGACACACAAACAAGCTGAGCAGTGCGGTGGGTGGAACGAGGCCAGAACTGAGGCCAGTCAGGGATGTGATGCTCACAGTACTGGGATGGAGCTGAGGTCACGACCCCGGCAGATCGGGCGGCCAGTATCAGTGTGAGTCCTCCTCACCGCTCCAAGTCTGGCCAGAGCTCCCAGTCTGGCAGGTGGGAGGCAGGCGCTACTTCCCCATTTTAAACCTTAGAATAGTTGTCAGAGTCTTTGTGCTTCGAAAGCCAACACGATCCAGTGTTAAACAGAGAAAGCCTGTTTGTGGATAGGTGTTTTATTCCAATCCACTCGCCAAACGCATTTGTTTGATGGTTTCGCTGCTATGGTGGGTTGATTGATTAAAATTAGACTCAGACAGTTGCCATGGTTACACAAAACAAAATCCAATACTGACTCTGTTGTTAAAGCCAACAACACGTTTCTATCCTCCAAAGGACCAATTTCGAATAACCCAACATGAATGCATTTCTTAGGATAAATTTTAAACCAAGATGGAAAATTTCAATAATGAACACAAACAAAAATGGTCATGTAATGATGTTGGGTTACTTGAAAAGTTACAGATTTACTCAAATCATACATTAAAAACATACACTTATCGCATAGCTCGACTAATTACTTAACATAGGGTGACAGGATGGGGGATAATTATTTCAGCTCCCTGCACACATACCAAGTGCACCTTTCAACAGCATGAATGCAGCATTTTTGTTGCTGGGTACTTTACAAAGAAAGGAGCACTGATGATTAACACACAACATTGATTGATTGGAGATTAACGAGCAGCTTGCCCACAGTTTAAAGATAGCCATTAGCTATCACAACTCCAATCTCTTTATTGAACGTGCAAGATAAAAATGATGCCTTTCTTTAACAAAAAACTTTGGTGTTGGATCATTTGAATTGCTTAAATACAAATTTGTTGTGTTATACATATGAGCATCAGTTTTCATAGGGTTTGATGTGAAAATGTTTTGTACACAAACCATCTTAAGATTCATCGTGAATACATTTGTGTCAAACATGTCAAGATGAGACAGATTATTACATGAGACAGTCTGGACATTCGGAATGGTCTCGTCTTATTGTTTGCAGTTTCACGACAAGCTGTTTCAACTCTCACTTTCCCTCATTTTGGTCATTTTCCTTGTCTTCACTCTCACCCCTCACATCTTTGAATGTTTTTTTTTTTCCTCCTGTGCGTCTTCTAATGTTACCAGTCATTTATTCTATCATCTACGGACCACAGCGGGCTTGTTTTCAGAGCATTACAGCCTGTTCTCCCGTCAGCACAGAAACCTCAGCAGGGAGACTCGATAGGATCTAGAGAAACCCAGCAGCCATCCTGCCAACATACTGGAGAGAGAAAGATTAAAGTGCACCCAGTCGGGACAGCCAGACTGGTTATCCACACACAGAGAAGAAAGAATCCACAGAAACACACTCACAAAAACACACACAGTCATTAACGCATGAAGACATGTACTATATATATCCACACACAGCTCGTTCATTATCAAAAAAAAAAACAAAAAACCTAAAAAAAAAGTCTTGCACTTTTTTTTGCTTTACATCTTTTTGGCCGAGCAAGTCTACATATGCACAGACCCAGTCGTGATTCTAATCCTGGAGTTTTATTAAGGCCCAGATGTTCTTATTGTGTCTCTGCAGATGGAGTAAAACTATGTAAAAGTTGATGAGACATGCAGTAACCATCATGTGTGAGTGTTAATGCCATTACACACAAGCTCATGATGCAGTTCTTCTGCCCCACTCACTGACATCAGTTGTTTCATTCATGCTTCACAATCGTTGGCTCGTTCACAGCCACGTGGCTAGTAGTGAGTTCAAGGCTCATTTCCACTCTCTACCATTAGGCGTATTGCAGGAGTTGGACACAATGAGATAAACAGCTGGTTCAACAAATTTAAACTATGCAGACCATGTGATGTAAATATGGTATTTATGTTTGTTTCAAGCATAAATCTGTGGGAAGTCACCATTTTTAGTTTCCCCAATGAAACAGAAGCTTACGTCAACTTTAAATCATGATTCATATACGTCATGATTTATTCCCTACTTACACTTTGTCACAGTTTGCTTTTGTGACATATATTTTCAATATGAAGATTTTTTTTAAAAAAAAATTGGGCACTTCCACTCCATTTGTTATGCACAAGTTGGAAATGTGCATTAAAATAGAAACAGAAATGCACCTACTATAGCTTTGCTCATGCCAACACCGTTTGCTGACGTAGCTTCCTCCACCACTCCAACCCCCTCCTTATGTGCATTCTTTTTTCTCATTCATAGCATCCATATTAAAGGATACTATATACAGTGTGTGTGGACTGAATCACAGTGAAATCAGACCGAACAAATGTCAGTTTCTTGAGAAGTGAGGAATAAACACAGATATGTGTCACAGCCTGCTCTCCCCCTCTGCTGCTCAGTCACCTAATCAGCTAACTGCTTCCACCTGCTGCGGTCACCTGCTCACCTGCTCACCATCTCCAATCAAGCCAGTGTGTATTTAAGCAGCCTCACTCCACTCACTCTTTGCCAGATTGTCCTAGCTCTCATGCCTGACTCTCCAGCACTGATTCCCGGACTGCTTACCTGTTGCCGACCCGATTTGCCTCCGACCTTGCTCCACGTCTCAGCCCCGGTAAATCCACCAGCCTTTTGTCCCCGACTACGAGTATTGCCTGCCTCCTGCCTGTTCCGCGTCTGCCTGTGGCTGGTCGACACTCAGTCCGCTCCTGCTCAGCCTGAAGATCATCTGCTTCAGCTTCACGTCGCTGGTTCTCCTCCGGTGTTGTCCGCCACGCTGACTCCTGCTCAGGATCCAACTCCACGTCTCAGCCCCGGTAAATCCACCAGCCTTCTGTCTTCTGCCTCCCTCGTCTGCCTGCGACTGGTCGGCACTCAACCCGCTCCTGCTCAGCCTAGACCCACTGCTCCAGCTCCTTTCCTCTGGTGTCACCTGCCTCGTCGACTCCCGCTCCAGGTCCAGCTCCACTCACAGCTCTCTTCTGAACCACCAGTGAGTCAGAGCCCTTCTACCTCACCTGACTCGTTGAGCTGTTTGAAAACTGTTTGGACATTTATAAGCTCACGAGTCTTGCTCACTCCACACCTGCCCTGTTGGCCGAGTGGCAACGTGTTCGCCTGCAACGCGGAAGAGCAGGGTTCGAATCCAGCCAGATCAAGTTTACCCCTTAAAGCTGTTTGAAGTGGTTCTTGGTGTCTTCTTGAATAAAGACTGTTCCCATTTTATTTGTGCTGCAATTGGGTCCTTTCCACACCCATTACAGATATGACTGCATTTTTCGCTCAATCTCCGACTGAATTCTTCTGAATTCTCATCACAAGCAGGCAGTGCTTCTCATGGGACATGCTGCTTCATGATGGGCTATTTATGCTGAACTGCTGAAAAATAAACCCCAATCATAAAGGAATAAAATATCACTGAAAAGACCATCCATATATCAGCAAATGTTTTGAACGGGGGCCATGCATATTTAGACTGCAGGAACAAGAAAGAATAATGTGACAAAACTGGCTCCATTATAGCAAAGAGGTCTTGAACTTCCAAATAAGCTTTCTGTGATAAATGTAAAGACTCAAAGATTTAATCATGCTACAGTTTGATCTAAACATCCCCCCTTTTTTAATCCTACACTTTATCTCATTCACATGATCTACTACAATAAATATTTTCATGTTGGATATTGAGTTGACTTTCATTATGAGACCAAAAATTGGCTGCTACTCAAACCTTTTTTGTCCACTCAGCTTTTTACTGCAGACCCATTAACTGGTATTATGAGTCCCCTCCTCTCAGTATCGCCAATTTATGACCTGTCTGTGAAAACATGACAGGACTTTCTCTCTCTCCTCCTCTTCCTTCTTCTTCTCTCCAGATGGAGGGATAACAAGAAGAGAACTTTACCCGCCCATTGAAGTCTCTGTGAGATGGTTCCCAGATGGTGCAGAGTTATAAATCCTCATGCTAAATGTGACGTGACGGATCAAAGTCCGCATGTCGCTTTCCTCTGAAACGGTGGCACAGGTTGGTCATAGGTTTCCTCTTGATCCCTGAATAAATACTTATACCCTGAGGAGTTAAAATATGAAGGCTTATTGCTGCATATGTGGACAAAGTAGGTTTGATGCTTTACCAGTGAGCACATCTCAAAGGAGCTTTATGACTGTATGTTTAACACAAAATGACTCATGATCCAATGTTATAGAAAAATATCACTTTGTCAAATATGTCATCAGATCACTAAGAAATTTGTGTTTCGTTTATGAGTCAGTGATCATCCTGTGGAGGTTTAACATTTGCTATCTGTCTTTTAATCTGACACTCCATTCAAAATTTCCCACGCTAATAAGACAGATAATAGCAGAAGAGTATAAATCTTTTTTTGCTTTCAACAAAAATAGCATAAAATGCACCATTTGAAGTGCAAGTGCATCATGGAGCCTTGAGTGCATGCAAGTTTAGCAAGGAATCAAGTCAATGTTGTAGCAGAAGTGTTTTTGAGTGTTTCATAATCTATACTGAACATAAGGAGACTCCAACAGGTGTTAATGCCATCACACCAAGTTAAAGGTTAAGGTGGGCATGGTTGTATGTTTTTCTTATTTTCAACAAATCCCATAAAAGGACAAAAATCAACAATGAGTTAATCCATCTGTCACTAATTTCTGGCTTTCCCGCCTAATCTGAAAAATGTGATGCACCTACCGATAATTATCACCTGAATCTGCAGTTCCCCTTGCCTTTATGGAGCTTTATAAGATTTATAATAATATATTTATTACACTCCACCAAATCTAGATGGTGAACCTGGTGAAGCATTTAGCAGCAAAAGAGCATATATTTCCTAATGGGGTTGGTGGAGAATGAACAATAATGTTCCTCCACAACTGCTGATATGCTAATGAGCAACTCTGTAAATGTCAACTTAGTTTCATATATTCAAGGTAGTGTTAATGGCAGCAGGACTGTCTATACCCAAATACTCAATATACACAGAGAATTTAAAATGTTCCTGCCTTTATATTGCTCACCTTCGCTGCAGACAAATGCAAAGTCACATGATGTGCATGACATAAAGCATGACAAAAGCTCAGTATTTGGTTGGAGTATTTGGTCCTTCAAAGCTTTATCTCTGGTAACGGTAGATTGGTCCACTATTGAGCCATGAAGGAACACACAAAAAGAAAAAACCTTAAGTGTTTTACAGCCCAGCCACCCATAATGATCTCCCCTTTAGAAATCAATGAGAGTGAAGGCTAGAATTACTCTCAGGAGACGAGCAGACGTTAACTCTTCTGGACTGTTTATATTGATCAGATGCTCATCTGTGCTGCTTTTAAAGGACTGATCCTCTTGCGTATGAAAAAAAAAGATGGATAGATATGTGGATGTGAGCAGACGAGGCTCATAAAGAGACACACACACACACTTAGTGCACACTCAAACATGCACACACATAAATTCCACCGTCCTCTCTCACCTCCCTGTGCAACTAAGGCCTGTCTTGAAAGATGCCGATGGACTGGTCGCGGTGTAAGGTCTCAGTTAGTTGTGTTTGAAGTGTGTGTTGGGGGGTCGTCTGGCTGGGTCATTGTCCACTGACACACACACACACACACTTTGACCTTCGGTGCCAGGCCCGAGGCCAAAGACCTCGCTGAATAGAAGAGCAGATGCTTGAGAGGTGGCTTCAATGGAAACTGAGAAAGAATAGAAAAACAGTGCAAGGAAGAGAAGAAAAGTTCAGGAGGACGGGCTGGATTAAAGATGGCTAAAGAGACGAGCAGGTGTGTGTGCGTGCAGGTTTGTTTCAAGTTTGTGTGTTTTGAATGTGTCTGCTTCCAGTAGTCATTATCAGTCTGAGAGTCTCTCTGTGTCCTTCTATCCAGCAACAGACAATAAAAGCTTTGCAAATGAAACTTAATACAACAGTTTATGAAGCATGCATGAATTCCCAGAGATACTCCTACTGCAGGCCACACACCAACCTCCACCAGATCTGGTTGTGTGGGTCACTCAGCTCCCTGCAGGGGAATACTTTGGAAGGCATCTGTCTCTAAAGTTAGTATTACTTATCAGATTCAGGGCATGAGAGTTAACTGAGAGCAGACACACATTTTTATTTCTATTCATTGATTATCTGCAGCTGTTACACCACTAAAACTCTAAAATGTCCTTCCTTCAAATGTTTAGCATCAGACTGTTGGTGGGTAGATTTCAGATTTAGTAGCTGGCATGCTGATAAAATACGTGCTGTGCCACTTCTTGAGGAAAAATGCAACCTTAATGACACTGTGCTTTTTGAAATCAAGGCCAGAAAGACAACACATGAGCAGATTAACAGATAAATGTAAGCAGTCCAAAGGAGAGGTATTTTCAAACCCACTGAATTTTTCTGTAATAATGTTACATGTCAAATGGGAAATAATGACCATTCCCGTGCCCCATCTTCGTTCCTGGATTCAGCAGCTTCTATAAACAGATCCCCAAACCGAGTTTCCATTAGATTTGTGAATGTTAACCCCAAGAGTGCAGAACAGTGCCTCCGAAGATAAAATGTGCCTAAAATAGTGGCCGGCACTGACCTTGGATCTGCCTATTGGTACGAAGTTTCCACTGCTTTGGCAATACTCTGAGGGAATGTGGGTTCCCAGATAACTCAGTTAAAAGCATGACTGTAAGTTAGCAAGATGATGATGTACTTGAAAAATGTGCTTGGCTTATTGTTATTTAGTGATTTAGTGCCTGAGGTTGGAAAAGCGTGTCCCTGCTCAGCCAGGATTCAAATAGCAACAAAGGTTACTGTGACTTTTTCTTTATCTGTAGCACATATATAACAAACCAGGGAAGTTTGGCAACATCACATAGGACTGAAGGAGGACTAACAGTGTGTGAAAGCTCAAATTAAGAAGCAACATGGTTAGAAATATGAGATGCCCCTAGTCAAAGTAATAGGGGTACTGAGGGGGCTGCAGTGCAAAATAGCACCATTTTTTCTGTTTTTAAGCAATGGGCAAAGAAGCCTTCCTGATGGTATTTTGTCCTTATGGATCTGCGTCAGGAAGGGTCGGCCTGAAGGTCCATCACTGCTGCTGTCTTTAAATTTGCTTATCTAAGAAGACATATCTTTGCGGTAAATACACAGAATCACTTCTACACTTGATCCCTCACCATTTGCAGAGGCATTCCTACCACACCTTAAACAGATTCAGCTTCATCACTGGAGAAGTTGTAGGAGAGAAGGGACGAGGAGAGGAGAGGAGACACCTGGTTTGTTTTCACATCTTTGACTAAATCAACACTCACCGTGTGGGATCGGTCTTCTGTTGACAGCTCAAGTCACCATGGAGGAGGCTGAGGTTACAGGGGTGAGAGGAAGAGGAATGGTGATGGGCTGATGTGAAATCGGTCGCTGTGGTGTATGTGTGTGTGTGTGTGTGTGTGTGTGTGTGTGTGTATGTGTGTGTTTTATGTTGTGGCCTCTATCATCACATGCTTGTCACTCATTGAAGACCTCATCCTCCAGCAAGTCCTCCGACCACTATAAAAGATTTGAACTAAATGTCAAAACATTTTTGAGAGAAGGATATCAGCAGAGCAAATCATAGGGATACCAAGGCAAAGTGGAGGTTCAGGTCAGCAATATGGACTTTTACAGACAGTCAGGCTCATTGGGGGATGAGTTTGCTCCATGCAGTATCCAACACAAACACACCAGAAAACACTTGACATGTTTCAACATCCTCTTGTCAACATGTCGGCCGCATGCTGACGAGGCTTCCTCCGCCATCTGAAAGCATTCGGAAGCATCAGTGAATCTGTTTACTGTTGGGATCGAGAGCAAAGACTGGCTGGTGTGTAGATTTGTGTGTGCGTGTTGAAATGCGTGCCTAAGTGCTGCTGCGTGTATACACAGCGTGTGTGACAGGAGGAGAATCTGGTAGACATTATCACCACTCGGCTCTGCCCACAATCAGGAGCCACTTAAGCGTGTGAGACAATCATTGCAGGGTTCATGAGGTCACCACATCAACCGTGCAGCAGCAGACAAAAGGAGAGCATGTCGGAGGTTCACACAGGAGCCGGTAGCACTAAAGACACCACTTACACAGATGCCCGGTGAATGGAAAAGGAAAATAGCTGCCTGGATTACACGGTCCAGCTGAAAGTGTGTTTGTATTGTGGGCGTCAAACTACTTCTTCTTGTTTTAGGATGCAGAAGTGCTTTTGCCTGTTGAATCATAAAATACATCTTTCTTTGCATCAGGTTGAAGCCTGAACTGCTTACTTTAAAGTAACATATACATTTTTTCCACTTAGAGTGCAATTTAACAAGCTTCCTGCTTTACCAGGATCACACACAGTCCTCTGACCAACAAGGGACAGTGGTTGCTTTTCTATGACAATGGAGGCTCTTCTTGGGCCGATGCAACCATGTCTCCTGAAATGATATTTATATATATTTGGTTGTGCCGTGGTATGGGATGTTTTGAGGGAAACAACTGTTCATTTTTTCCAGAACAAAGCGTTATTGAAGGAACGTAGTTGGAGTGGATGGTGAGACTTCGAAAGACAAATCTTTGACAAATGAGACTGAAGTTTGAAGCACTCTTTCGAATATTCAAAACAAGACCACAATGTCTCTGTGAGGTTAACCAAGCTCTTCGATTTTTCTAAACACAACCATAAAAAGTTTAATCAAGCTTTAGTCTCTAAATGAAAGGATATTGTAGGAAAACAAATAAAACACTCAATGTTGAACATACTGAACATTTTGCAACTTGGCAAACCAGCTAATTTACAAGTGTTTCTTCATAAAACAAGAGAGCGACAGCCAAAATTTGACCTGAAGGTGGCGCTGGATGAACTCATCCTGCTGGGTACGTGAATGTGTGTTTCATGGTGGTCCATCCAACAGCAGTGGAGATATTTCTCTCAAATCCACAAACCTCATGGTGGCGCTAGAGGAACTGTCAGAGCATCACACAAATCAGTGAGATTCTTCCTCTGGGGATTATCGATGTCTTTACAAGATTTCATGGCCACCGATCCAATAGTAGCTGAGATATTTCAGTCTGGGCCAAAGTGGTGAACCAACCGACAGAACAACAACCCCAACCACTAACATGGCACCATTATATTTACTTCAATTACTAGTAAAGATAATTTCTCGGGGACAGGACGGAGTAATGGTCCATCTGTCCAGCTGAAGTGTCCCTGAGCAGATCCTGCATCCCCTCCAGCTCCGGGGTTGCTGCTCTTTGGCCGACCCTGTGGTCTGACCTCCTTGGAAAGGAGCAAGTGAAAAAAGAATTTGCCTTCAGGGATCAATAAAATAACACCAAGTGCAGAGAAAGTGGTGAAATTAGCAGATGGAAAGAACAGAACCATGTGGATTTATTTCATTGGACTGAGGCATATCTGCAATTTGCTCTTTTATTGAGCTGGTTCTCTTTTAAAGATTGAATCCCGTAAGTTAATGTGTAAAAGTACCTTAAATTTCAAGTAAGAAAAAAGCTTTGGTGTGTGTGTCAGGGCCAGAGGACAACAAGTGTAACTAAATATTCCTGTGACCTGTGGGATCGTGTAGGGAGAGAGAACTGCTCGGAAAAGGAATAAGAGAAAGAAGAGCTGAGGAGAAAGGATTGTTTTGTTAAGATGAAGTGTATTAGAGCATGAGGAGGGCGAAGATATGGGAGAGCGAAGAGCGAGTCTGGAGGGATGACAAGGTGTGAAGTGGTATATAAGCTACTACCAGCCAACTAAAAAACAAATGACATTATCTTTCTCATGCTACAGGTAAAGTGGCCCAGGTAATCTTTTCCAAAACAACACAGTGCTGTTTGTGGTTACTGTGTTCAGACTGACTGTGGGTCTCAGTCGTGGTCTCCTGGTCTATAGATCAACCTGGGCTCAGCTCTTTCCTTCACTTTATCAATGTCAGAGTTGGCTCTTTATTTCTGCAGATGTTTGGTTTGATAAATGTAACTCAACTCAGACATTATCTTCAGTTCTTCCAGGACGTGCACATTTTACTCAGTAGTTAGTAAAATTAAGTGATCTTACTTTGAAAAGTTTTTTTTTTTAATTACTCTGAAAAAAGACATCCTTTTAATCTTTCTTGACTGCATCAAATATATTTGTGATATATATTTAAAACATGAAGCTGGTTTAGTTCCGTACTAATGTTGAAAACTGAATGAAGGTGTGTGTAATTTTCTGAAATCCAAGCGCTTTAACTGTTTGAAAATAGGCATTTAATGTGCAAAAATAAGTAGCCTTCAGTGCCAACTGCAGACAGAAAATATTTCTTAAAAATTACAATTCCCTTGAAAAAAACATAACACAATTTTGTTCTTATCTTTTCATCTCAATCACCATCACCATAATCTGCAAAGTAACTAGTACCTACACCCGTCAAGTAAATGTACAATTCCTTAAGGCCTGAAAATGTAAATCCTCAGGTAAACATCAAAACTGTGCTTTTTTTATGTGTCTTTACCACACACACACTCACACTTACTCACTCTGTCCGTCTGGTGTGCGTTATGACCAAATCATCCATGCGTCATAAACTTTGACTCCTTCCTAACGACAAACCCTGTAAAAGAAATCACCTGTGAGAAAACACGCGTCAAAGGGATTTTTCCAAACACAGCTTTAGCCTCCAATGAGCTGTTACACAAGTTTACATCCAAACACCAACCTTCATCTGATTTACCATCGCACTCGACCAGGCTGAGCAGGTTCGTAAGTCAAACAGTGGGACCTGTTGCCCAGGTGGAGAACTAACCACGTCCGTCCACAGCAGGCGGAGCCCAGACTGACTTATGGAAGGAGAGGGAGCTCGGCGGGGCGCCAGGACTCGTTTTACTGTTTATTTACACTCCTGTTTAACGAGCTTTATGATTCATAAGCCGCCGCTAACGGCCTTTATGGGACCAAATATTTATGTAAGTTAGACCTCTGGTCACTGGTGAGGAAACTCACAAACACACACATGCACACACACACACACACACAGGAACACAGTGATCTGCTTTTCACTCTGCCCAGGAGCTATTTCTCATTATGAGCACGTGGCCCCCAAACACCTCAAAGCAGACAACTGAGATTAGCTACTGATGAATGGCTAAAACAGTCTGTGGGGTGTGTGAGTGTGTGTGTGTGAGAGAGAGAGGAAAAAGGAGACAGGGAGCAAGAGCTTAGATCAGGACTGACCGATGGAAAAAGGGGCACAACAAAGAGAAGGAGAATGAAATGACGGCGCTGTAAAGGCAGGAGAAGGATGGACAGTGAAGGCAGCAGGGGCCAGCTGGGACTAAACCCGGTCATACAAGGAGAGGAAGGAACGAGTGATGGAGCGATGCAGTGAGAGAGTGATGGTGCTGCTGTCTTCACCGGTGGCTGCATGTGATTAGCTGAGGAAGCTCTGGTGCTCTGGTTCCCATTACCACCCGGTTCATGCCTCTGGACCTGTCCGGTGCACGGGAGGATGACGTAGGCAGGGGCGGATTGAGTGATCTGTCAGGGCTCACTTTTACCTTCACTCTAATAGAGACTGTTGATTTTGGCATTAAAGTGGCTATAAATCAATATTTCTGTGAAATCAATGCATCAAATGACAACGTGAAAACAATGTGACACTGTGAAGAGATCATAGTTGTGAATCTAGAGAGAATTATCACCTGGATTTGCAGCTCACCCTCTGCTTTATGGAGCTTTGTAGTGAATTTCAGCACATTGTTGAGCTGCTTTATCCAACTTTACTGTCACTGCTCTAACAACCCATTGTGTCATTGCCATTTCTTGAGATGTCATTTAAATTTGAATTAGGGGACCTGTTGAATGCAATTTGTTCATGTATGGATGTTAATCTACCAAATACATGTGGGAAATTGTTTGGCATTTATTCAGATAATGACAAGCATTACATAAGCAAGGTGGTACTTGTGTGTACATGTGTGTGTGTGCATTTATCTGTGTTTGTTCAAAGATAATCTTGCATGCTACTGGGCCAATCAGCCTCATGTTGTTTGTGCACACTTATGAAGTGATTCACAATCATCTGCTCTTATTCACCATATAACACCACTGACTGCTGACCCCTCATAATAACTACTTGAGTTTGCTTCCAGACACACCTGATGATAGTGACGTGTGGATCAATTTTGATATCGTCCGAATTTGCATATACATACAAATCATCCCATCCACCCAAACAAATTATTTTCTCTGATTTAGAGACCCATGAGACCTTTAAAATAATGTTGAGTAGAGAAAACTTTCCAGATGATTTCTTTATTTTGTGTTGTATTAATGTATGAGAGGCTGCTTTCATACACTTGAAAAACATTATCATGGACGCAATAATGTCACGGAAGCAAACTATTCCAGATTATCCTCAGTTCCTGGGGATATAGCTGTGATCTGTCTATCACTTCCTGGTGGACATCTAGTGGACTCTCCTAGTTTGAATATGATTTCATAAAAAGAAAAACCTGCATGTCATCAGACTGGGAAGAAACTGAAGTACCTGGAGTAAATTGACATAAACAGCCCTACAGACTCTATTACCGTTATACAAATTGCATGAAGGCGGTGATAGAAGGTTATTTACAAGTCAGCTAATCTGCCTCCATATCTGTCTTGGGTGTAAACTTGTGGTGTGGAATGTGAACTGGTGTTGATTTGAACGGCAGTGTTGGCTAATCTTCTCCAGACCTGTCCTTTATAACCCTTTAGAGCCCTTTATAATCCTTTAATAACCTCTGGCCAGAGCCCTCTTTATGGCCTTAATCATGATGGCAGGGGTCAATCCACTTAGCACCAATCGCTCCTCCATCACTTCCTCTTCACTTCCTCTTTCATCTGACCATCATGAGGGCATAAAAATAAAAGCCCAGGCCGTTTTCACTTATCAGACATGTCTCTCTTTTTCCTTCAGTAAAGTTCCCTAATCCATGATGATTAATGATAACTGGAATTTATTTTATCAGTTTATCTTATGCAGTTGAAATAAGGGTGTTTATCAGGCTGGAAATTAAAATTATATTAAACTGGACCATAAACACATACAAGCACAAAATGTCACAACAGTCCATGTTCCCCTGTTGTTCACCAAAAGCTCTCAAACAGTTATGCGATGGGACGTCTGTTTCGTTCAGCAGTACATTCCCATTCAGTTCAAGATGAATTTGGCAGTACAGCAATAACAGTAGATTTCTCACTTTCTCTCATGTTTGCTTTAATCAGCAGGGGGGTTCAGTGATTAGCATTCAAATGCTGCTTTGGGATTATTGAATTTACGCACCAGCTGCACTGGACATGGATCCAGCACATTATGATGTAATGAAACGTTCGGTCAGTTTGGATCCTTATGTGTCTAAAATGATTTATTTAATCTTCTTTCCGTGCCAAAATAATTTGTGTGTGATTAGCTTTCACTGAAAACACTCAGCTGGATCTTGAGCTGGTCCAAGTTAGTTTAAGGATCATTTGAAACATCAACGAAAGATTAAAAAAAAACAGAGACCACAGTCATAAAAGTAAAATAAAATAACAGATAACAAATATTACAAGATAACACATTGACATTTGAAGGATTAATGTACTCTCAGAGGAAAAATTGATGCACTTCTTGTTTTTAATTCACTGAATGTGAAACAGCAGGTATTTTCCCAAAAGGACACCCAGTGTTTTGGAAATTAACTCTCCAAATACCTTCGCTCAGGGAAAACACCCCCAGGCATAGACTTCCCACTTAAACACAATATTTACACCCAAAACAGCAAATTCCTGTCAGCGTGCACCCAAACAAAAACCAAATCTAAACGTCTCAATCACTGTGTCAATCTGTTTGAGTTTAGTCTCAGAGTGTTGGAAGTCTCGTCATGCCTCCATGTCCGAGGATTAAGGGGTTTGTTGGCATACAGGCTCTGAACTCCTATAGTCGTCTATACTCTCCTTTTTTACACCTCAATACAGGCCAGTTTGCTTGGAGCTGAAATCCCCCGTCATGAGCCTCCTCTAGCTCTCCGATATCCACGACTACCATTTTGCTGCCAGAGTACCTCCCTGATAACTCAATAGACTCACCTGCCAAGAAAAACTGGAACCGGGCTTTAGGCAAAAGTAATAATTTAAAAAAGCATATCAAATATGTTGATCTGTATTTTGTTATGTTAGGGTTTGTCATTTGAAAAAGTGAAATGTGAGAAAGAAGGTAGAAAACAGAAGATGAACCTGTGGAAAAGGAAGGATGCACATTGTGGTATTGGGACTTAAAAAAAAACAGATTCAGATTTTGTGAAATGAGCTCAATGGGATTTGGATTCTCCACTGAAAAGACATAAAAGAGAAATGTTTCCTCATCACAGCTGCAGTATTAAACACTAATTTTAATACAAAATTGTACAGAATTATCTTGCTGAGCTGCGGAGGAGGGACATAAACACAGAGTGAATTTCTTATTTAAAAGACTGTCATTTTTTTATATCCATTTAATTTGACTAAGTTGGACTGTGAACATATCAAAACACAAGTTATGGAGACACACCTTTGACTGGACAGTGCTCAGCAATCAAAAATGCAGTTGGGTGGAGATACAGTAATAAATGTATCAGAGGGATTGCCAAGGTCTTATACACCAGACCTCTGTGAGCACGAAGGCCGAGGCAGAGGTTACCCACAGGTCGCATCACTCAACTTTTGTAGCTGGTCATCTGTTAGCTTGGTCTCTACATGACAATAAGGTAGCACAGTTGATTCAAAAATGTGTTTGTATTATTAACTCCTGTAAACGGTTTCTCTTTCATAAAGTAGTTTATGCTCTGACAAAGCAGGATTTAGTAAAAGTGAATGTAGCAATACAACTAATTGATAACTTATGTCTAATATGATAACTTTCTCCATTTTAGACTATCCTGACTTTCTGTGCCTGAATATGTCAGCACTGTCAAATCAGGTTGCTATTTGTGATTGGCATAAATTAAAATGTTAAAGTATAGTATACGTATATAAAGTTTAAAAATGTGGATATTGAATTTACCTTTCCCCTGCAAACAAATCAAATGAATGCACCCATCCCACTAAAATGAATTGATCTCACTGAAAACATTTGACTCTTTAAATGCAGGTAAGACCAGGCTGTAAGAAACTGATGTTCACACAATATATCAGTGTTGCATAGTCTTCAATTTTGAAAACTACACTGTTGATTCAGTATCATGTTCCCTAATTCTTGCACAAACAAAAATGAATACACGTGTTGATTGACTGTCAAGAAGTCTGCACACCAGCATATGCACACAAGGAAAAACACACACACACACACACACACACACACACACACACACACACACACACACAAACACACGCACACACATGCACAGAGAGAGAGCGAGAGAGAGTCAACAAGGACCACTTCACCACATGGAACAACCAACTGGAACCCAGGTTCTTGCAGAATAGCATTAACCCCATGACTTCCAGAGACAAAAACATTGGCTTCTATAGAAACCACTCTATAGGATGTTAGTTTTGTGAAGTCTTTAGGAAAATCGCAAACAGAGTCCTCTTTTGCCCTCCTTTTCATTCCACATTTTTACTTCACACAAACGGACAGCCATCATTCAAAACCCATCTCGTTCCAGTGGCCGACCCACAAAGGCTGAGAAGCTGTCATTGAGGGGAAAAAAAAACATGCAAAGAGGGGAGAGTTTTCATGCGTCTAAGTCCACGGTCAACCCTTGAGCACCGGACTGTGAATGAGCCTTTGGTGATGGTCAGACTCTCAATGAAAGGCTTTAAGAACGTCTTGAGCTACACCGAGGTCCAGAGGCCAGCGAAGGCCACCTCTATTCACTCTTTAATGATAAATCTTTATGCGTCCCCTCCCTTGTTTCTGAACCAGCAACATCTCTCTTTTGCACCTCAGCAATGCCGATCGGAATCAAAGTAACTCATCCACACAGTCTGTCCATCCGCGACACATGCCTTGGCTTCGGAGTCACACTCCAACAACTGTGCCTTCGATGCACAGATGTCATTTTGTGACCTCTTTCCCGTAAACATGAAAGATTACGGTGAGCTCTGCGCTGCAGTAAAAATCCACAAAGTGTGGATCCTGTTAAGGAAATGAGCTCTGTAACACATCTGCTGCAGCGTTTTAGGACGGTGTCTCCCTCAAACCTTAGGAGCTGAGCAACAAAGAGGCAAAGTGCATTTCAGTAAAAACCTTTAAGAGGCATGAATCCCTGCTGTTTTTGCAAAGCAGTGGGATTTCACCGGGAATGTTTCTCCTTCTAGTCTTTCATTTAGCTCGTGAGTGTTGAAACCAGTGTTGGCTGGATTCATAGAGACTCCAGAGAGCTGGTGTTTTTGCACTCCAGGCACCTTACATGTATCCACCAGGAATACCTTACATTCCCCAAGTTCAAAGAAGACAAAACCTTACATTTTTTTTCATCAAATTAAAGCAGAGTCAGGTGCTTTAGTCCTGTTGTGAGAGTGGAAATGGGGCAATGGTTGCTTCTGCACAGCCTGTAAAACCCATTTCATACTTCTGCTTTTATACAGATTAAACAGACAAGATATAACATCTTAAATAGTGAGGTTTAGAGATTTTTAGATTTTTTTTTCTGTTTTCAGTCTTTATGCTTAGCTCTTATGCATCAGAGTGGTATCAATCTTCTCATCTAACTCTTGGCAAGAAAGCATATTAGCCTATTTCCTGAAGTGTTAAGTTATTGCTTGAAGTTCATTTCTTATGTAGTAACAGCAGTTGCTTATGTTTTTAGCTCTGCTGGTCAGATGATTGACAGCTGCTGATCTCATGTCCTCAAGTCTGTAAAATGTATTGCGTTGCTTATTATAGTGTCTAATGTTAAAAGTCTATGATGCAAACTTTGTTGAGGTAAATTGGCCACATGTTCATTCAAATGTTAACACTAAGTTCAGTATAACAATGAACATTTTTTGTCTGCCTGAGACCCTAAAGAGACTCTGATCTTGGACTATACCCATTTGATTTGACTAATCATAGTGTCTTTAAGCATTAGTTTTTAGAATTATAAAAATATATAGACTAAGAAACTAGACTGTTTATTTTGATACTGAAGTGAATGTGATTGCTCTGGTCTCTGTCGTGACTTGGTCTCAAATTCCCTCCATCTGCTCTGGACCCAAACTCATTGATGTAATTCAAGTCCTTCTTGTGTGAGAGATTTATAGACGTTTTAAATAAACCATCACCTCAACTCATCACCTCGTGTTCTAAACAGTCCTCCAGCTTTTCAGCTTTCCTCTCATTAGCTCCCTTCCTCCCCCAATCTATCTTTCAATATCTTTTTATTCTCTCTCTCTCTCCATCAGCTCCACACCGTGCACATGGATCAGCCTCTCTCTCAGGTCAACAGCTCTGTCTTATCCCATCAGCGAGTGCATGTGAGTGTTTTCTCAGATCGCTGTTACATCGCTGACAGACCATGATCCCCGGCAATCACTTTGGAGAAAAGCAACACTTGCCTGGATCTCCTTCCGTGTCTCTTGATCTGATGGTTGAAATAGCGCCAGAGAACACATGAGAAAGACTTCAAATGTCTTCACCAATAACTGCTGTTCAACATATGCATTTCCATTGCTGATTCGTTCTTGTGGTGTTTGAGTTTAATTATACTAAGAAACCACTTATGAACATTTTCTGTTTCGTTCATGTCTCTTCCTCCCCCTTTCTCCATCTTGTCTTTCCATGTCTGACATGCTTTGTCTCTCTCACTTTGTCACCCCTCTTGTCTCGTCACTAATCCACATTGCTGATAAGCGATACAGAGCAGCTCTGATTGGTGTAGATAGAGTTAACAGCGCTCCATCTTCTGACCCCCTGCAGGCTGTAAACCAGACCCAGATGACTTTTAGATGAGAGTTATGGTCCACTTAGAGGGAGCAAAGGGTCAGGCTCTGGGACACACACAAGCATTAAGAGAAAGTGTTACTATGGGCTTGGCATGTGTTTATCATGGATTTACTTAATGGATGACTGGATTATGTTCTGACAGCTGAGGTGCTGTGGTACCAGAGGCAGCTGTGCTCCACATGCATGGTAAAAATGTTCTTATTTCATCGCAGCACAGCATTTTTTTTTTTTTTTTTTGAAAATACGCATTGGTTTGAAACTTAACATGAAATGTCCCAAAGTAGACACATGGAAGTGTTGAAGCGGACTTGTGGCTTTAAAGATGAATGTCCTTTTGAAGTATGTGGCTCTGACAGCTGAAGTGCTGTGGTCACCACAGGCAGATGGTTTTCCAATTCTCCGCTTCTGAGATTTACATTCTGAACATGACAGCTATTATTTACAAGCTTTAGTCAAATATGTGGTAATTTGCACATCTGAAGTGTAAAAAATATGGTAACTTTCTGTTTTCCTCTTTTATGTAACTTAAATTATGAACACGAATAATATGTATGTTTCCACTGTAATCTCTGCAGTACAATGGGAATTTTTTATTATTCAATACTTCAGCATTTCTAATACAATAAAGACTTTATATGGACGATTTTGCTTTATGTGAACAGACATGACAGATTTTGAACTACTCAGGCTGCACTTCAGGCCTTCACAGATCCACATGTCCTTATTCTGTCCAGTGTAACACTGCACAAGGAGGATGATTGAATTCATGCTCATGGTTTGAGATGATAACTGATAACTGTGTGAAACTGTATGATAACTACACATATTTAGTATGAGGGCTAAGGTTATCTCAAAGTTGGATTATTAAGGTTTAAATTTTAATCATGGACTCCCTTGTTGGGAATTAAACCATCTAAAGTCTTTCTTCTTTATTATTTGAATATTAAACAACGTATATATCTCTCCTCTTTTGTGGTGTGTTTGTCCTACTTTTTAATACATCAGACATGATGTAAAGATGTTCCTGAACAGACAGCATCTGGAGGCTTGGCTGCTGCATAGATCTGGACATAAATTCACTTCATCCAGACCTTAATCACCCACACAGGGACTGAGAGGAGGAACATCTTCGAGTCCCTCAGCGTATATCAGAGAGACAGTTAAAAAATAGTTCAGCAGGAGGATGCAGGCCTATCGAGGCAGTCTGTTCCTAATCCTTTGATACTAAATTTATTTCAGACTTGGCTGCGCAGTTTGTGCTTTAACTCATTGCTGTGTGTCATTCATAGACAATGCAATAAAGACACAATTGTGTGCATGTCTCATGTCAACAGACACTGTTGCATCTCTCCACCGATCTCACCTCGGTCTCTGCAGGAGAATGAATATCATTTGAATAAATAGTCCCTAAGTGGAGGCCAGTAGTTATTTTTACAGCTGTACAGAGAGTAAGGATCCATGCATGAGTGAAACAACTTCATTACATCATTAAATCACTGCTCTGCTTAAAGCCTGGAAAACAAGATCTTGTGCGGTTCAGAGTGTAGAGAATTAAGTTGTTCTGTAATGCAAAGAAAACAGGCGAAGTGACTTTCTATTTCAGCACCAGCAGGGGATCATTCAATCATTTCAGGCCTCACACAGAGCCAATGTATGTCCTGTTATACTCTCATTCATAGATTCTGAGTTATGTTTCTTTGAAGCCGTTGTCGTATCATTTTAATCCTTATTGAGACAGTAAACTCCAAACTGTGATATTTACAGCTTTCACTTGGTTGACAAACGATCTCCAGTCTGAAGTTTTTAGATCAATGAGATATCCAAATGCAATTTTATTTGAATTTTGTACGATACTGTAAAACTAAAAAAAAAACTGTTAAAAAAAAGTACATATAAATTGGGCTTCAGTTCCACATGTTTGATGGTACAGCATCAATGCATTCTGACATTAATCAACTTAATCAACCTCATATTCATCTGTGTGACAGGGACTGTAATTAAGTACTATGTGCAAACTGCTAAATATTATCTCACAATACAACAGTTCACACAAACAAAACAAAAATGAAATAAAAAAGAAACCAATGTTAAAAGTAAAGTTAAACAATTACAAAACCCAGCTGCAACAAAAGCTTTCTGGAAAATCCACATGATGAGAAAATACAAAGGAATTAAGATTTTAAAATCTGCAGTGCACAAGTTTCTTTTGTCAAAGCCAAATGATTTTCTGGAAAGAGGTTTTGGTTTTCAACTCTGATCTGTTTTCAGTGATGTAAAACGTCTAATTCTTTTAAATATGAATAAAGGCTTACATCTGTCAAGTTCATGTATATTTTGTTCAGAAAGTGAAACTACAGAGACGAAGAAAGAAAGAACAATTTAAATAAAACTGATGCCATGAATTAGAATAAATGAGAATAAAATCACATTATCAATTATGGTATCAGATGTCCAAAATTCCAACAAATACAAAAAGCGCAAACACACAACATCTCTGAAGCAACCCTCTCCAAAACACATACAAAAAGCAAGACAAGCACGTATGACACTTCGGGTCCTCCCTGCCATAACTCCACCATCTGTCATGTAAGCCATAACCAGAAAACATCATGTAAACCCACGGCACTGAACCCAGTCGCTGCTTTTATGGACGGCCCTGACCACGTTTGGCCGTCTGAAACTGTCGCCTCCAGTTTGTGGGCGTGCAGGTAAGAACAACAGTGAAGCTTGTTTTAATAAATGTTATGAGCAAAGAAAGGTCAGCTGCCGTAAAGTTTGACCATCGAAAGACATAAAATAGAAAGTGAAAACGCATAAAGAAACACAAGACAAAGACAGAAGCCAGTGAGAGAGAAAGCTAATTAAATCCATGAATCCCAAATTTATACCTCTTTTAACAAGCTACACAAGCTTTTCCATTTGTCTTGGACTGAACAAACTTGCGAGTGCAACAACACACACAATCTTTACTCTTTGTGATGGATGTTCACTCAACATTGAGTCATTAATTAAAAACACGTCTGTGCATTTTCCCAGCTGTTTCTACCAGTACTCAGAGTAGACATTGTTTAGATCTTATGTGACTTGTTCTCACTGTGAATGTTTGGAGCTTCTGAATCGCTCTCATCGGCCAAGTCGACCATCTGATAAAACACACTGTTAAATATAACCCCTGGGAAATGTCTTCCTTTCTTATATTCTTTTATTTCTGTATTATATCTACGGACTCCTGGCTATTATGTGAAACATCTGTTGGAATTCAGAGAGGAAAATATACAGATAGAAATAGACACAGAGATAAAGAAACAGAATAATTAGTTGGTATTTAGAGCAAACAGAGCTGCAAAAAGTCCTGTAAAGGAATTGTTTGGCATTTTGGGAAACAGGCTTATTCGTTTTCTGCCTGAGAGTTGGATAAAGTATTGATTCTCATGTCTGTATAGTGAATGTGGAACTACAGCCAGCAGCCAGTTAGCCAATATAAAGACTGGAAACAGGGGGAAACAGTTACCCTGCCCGAGTCCAAAGATAACAAAATCCATAAGTAACATGTTATATCTTGTTTGTTTAATCCATCCGAAAGTCAAAAAATGACACATATGAAAGTGGTATTGATCTTCTTATCTAACTCGCCGAGACAGATCTAAAGAGAATCTGAATTATGAGGAGGACGGACAAATCAGGAAATATTGATCATATTATTGCTACAAAAAAAGCAAGTGCATGTGCCGGGTTATTTCTAATACCATGACAGCTTTGCAGTTACAAAAACCTCACATTGTAAAATCTGACCTGGACTTATGTTTATTGATAGGACTTATAGATAATATAGGGGATGAGCACAGGAGACAAACGGAGGAGTTGTGGGGAAAAGGTGGCGAGTTTATTGGGGTCTCCTCTAATCTTTGAAGACAGGAAGAAGTGGACTGAGGGGGTTGGGTTTGAAGAGGGGAGATGAGTTAGGGAGCTTCTGAACCACAGCAGCGTTTTTATTGGTCGCCCGTAAACCTCTGATGATCCCGAGGCTGACAGGTTACCCATAAACCCCCATTTAAGAGCGTCCGGGAATGCTCCGAGCTGAGGCCGAAGCTAGGTAGGTAAAAGGACACCGTCGGGTCCGACAGGTTTACGAGACCCCCCACCCCTCTTTAAAACAGACAGGCTTTTAGCTGCCTCAGAGGACGGAGAGGAGACTTTTCCTGTTGATCCGAACAGGGAATTCCAGGCCTTAGTGAACCAGAACAAGTGGGATCAACGCTTCTCTGGTGTCGACCCAATGAGCTGGAGAGGAGGCAGCGAGGTGGGGGTGTCAGGATGGAGTCAGGACGACAGAGGGGGAAGAGGCTCGGTGTGTATGCCTTCACACATGGCTGCACGGCATTGTCATCTGGCTGAGAGCCGTCAAGACGTCCTGCCAATTAAACACAGTCCAGCTTTCCCACAGTTTGTTTGTGTAAATAAACAAGGCTCGAGAGATTTGCAGGCTTGTAATACAACATAGTGAATCTTTTCATTCTTGACGTAAATCATACGTAAATGTAATCATTCTCAATGGGTTTCAGGGCAAAAACATATAAAAATAGAGATTTGCTCAGTAATTTTTTGGCTTAAATTCTCTCACTTAATATTTGAACATCTCACGAGAAAAGAAGTCCTATTCATCCTCTGTGTGTTTACATTTACTGGCCATCAACCTCATCACCTCTCAGCACCCAGATGTTGTCTGTTTTTCTTCTGTTGCACTTGGACGCAGCACAATTAAGCTCCTCTCTTTACCGCGAACACAAGGAGGAAATAATGTCATATCAAAGTGGTCTTAATGCATCTGTTATCTAGATGATCTGCGTGTGATACTGCGTGTCGGCAGCGGGCCATGACGAATGTTTTTTAAACTTTTAACTCCGAGTCACTTGGCAGATGAATCCACACGGTGTTCATCTATCAAATTCTCACTCAGGCCAGCGACAAACATGCAGAAATCACAGTTTGCTCTTGAAGAGTCAAACAGTGAATCAAGCAAACTCCTTAAAAAGATGGAGAAAACAATGAGTCCAACTCTGAAAAATGATTTGCATTCAGGTGTGAAACATGGTACACAAGTTGGTTTGTCAGGTAACATTTCTCTTCAGAAATAAATGAAAATTAAAATCTACATTTGAGTGTAACCAATTGTCTGCTAAAGGGAATCATAGTAGAAAAACAACATTCACTACATTATGAAAATGATTTATTTCCCTGTGCAAGACGCTTTTGTTTCTCTTTCAAGTGTGGAAACTTGATACACAAAATGACACAAGCACTTTGGCCACAGCACTTATGCCATTACATTCCTGTTTCATCGATAGGAATCAGAAAATCACTCCTCAAACCGGTCGAGTGCAGGTCATTATAGGAGACATGGGGGGAAGAAAAATCTAGTTTTACTGGATTTGGATTTCTGGACAATGTCCACACCCGTCTTTACTGAATCTCATAAAAAAAGGCACAGTTTTGCCTGCAGGGTTTAGAAGATGGTTTAGGACAAACTTAATGAAGACATTATTAAAAATGATCCCGGAACTGAAAGAAAAAACAACAGAGAGAGAAAGTCCCTGCACAGCCCCTTTTATATGTTAGGAAAGTCATGCTTAAGTTGTTCATATGATGTGATGAGTGATGGAGGTTGACCAGGGAGGGTGACATGTGTGTCAGGCATATATGCTCCTGCCAGCAAATGAGTGTGTGCGTATGTGTGTTTGTGCTTGAACCCACATGTTTGAGTTTGGGGAGTAACAGATAATAAGATAACAGTTTTCCGTTAACAAGGAATGGCAACTTTTATCTGTTGAAGTTACTGTAAAAAAACATGTTGACTGATGTCGGAGAAAAATAAATGACCGTGAATACTCGGAAGCTTATTTCAAAGAAAGAATCGTTTGTATGAGTATATCTTTATTATTGTTATCCATCATGTTTTCAGTCACATTCAGGATATTCAGACACACTGACAAACACAGGAATTTCTTATAAATGTTGCAAAGTCATTATTTTTTTGAATGTTGGATGTCAATCCCACAAGTAGCTAAAAGGGCTCAGTTACTTCATCAGGGAATAATTAATGTTTTAATTCATAAGTTGTTTTTTTTTAAAGATTGTTTTTTTAAGGCTTGTCCTGTAGAAGAGTATCCATTTTAAAGACACCCATCCTGTTGAAATAATCAATGGCACAAATATAGCAGGCAACATGCATCTATGCTGAGTACATGATGGAACTTTTAGTCTAATTAGCTTTAGTAAATTCACTGTCTTTTCCCTCCTTATAATGTTTTATTGAGCATGGAAACTCTCATCTCTTGCATGTCGAGCTGGAACAGACAAAATCTTCACTTTAGAGGAGTGGTTTCTTATGAAGCAACCCTACCAGGCCTTCTGGCTGAGGGACAGTGTCAATAACCTTTAGGCCTCTCTTAAAGAGGGATGTTTTATCACCTCTCATGTGGTATTCATATGAGATCACAAAGTGAGAAAGTAGAACCACAGGCTGTTTATTGTCCTGTTAAATCCACATGAACAAGTCAGCAGACAGCAGCAGGGACCAGACGGACTGCTGTGGAAACACACATCGCTGCCTGCTCAAGGTGACTCGATCGGATTTTAGCTTATTCAGGAAGATCAGACTACTGCACCCTAAGAAACTCAGACATTCAATATAATAAAATATTTATTAAATGTTTGAAAAAATGATAACTTTTAGGACCAAATGGTGCAAGAGAAGAAAATGTGTACACGATATCTTTATCTTTACAATCCGAATTAATTTAAAGCAAAGTAGCAATGAATGTTCTGGCCAATTCAGGTAGTTATGAAAACCAAAAATAAATATCCTAAACTTTGTACAGTTCAACATTAAGGCTTGCTTTCCATGGGGAAATTTGTTTTAAACACCACCCTGCAGTTCTGTAGTAAGTTAACAAAGAAACAACACAGGAAATAACATAAAACCAAGAGCCATTAAAAAAGATAAAACATCCGACCAATGGCATAAATATGTAACTTATGATCTATATAGTTACATCTTGAATATTTCTGATCTGAGAGGAAAGAAATCTGAAGCATATGAAGGGGACATGTTGACATTTATTTAGACATTTATATTTAAGTGAAGGCTGTGGCCTGTGTGTTTGTTTTTCTCATTTAAAAAGCAATCGAATAGTTCTTGTTGGTGACGGAGTTTTATCAAAGTCATACAGATTATGAGTATGTTGAAATTTCGATTTAAAGCACAAGACATCAAAGTGTTCCTGCTTCCAAACATCAGCCATCTCTTTAATCAGTGACAATAAAGGCACTAGTTAACATGTAAAGTGTCAACATCAATATTATGACGTATTCTGATAAAGATGTTGGTGATAAAACTGCTGAGGATGAAGATTATGAAAGCGACAAACGCCGTTCAAATTCCCAAAGCCACGAGATCATTCAGTTACATACAGAGGAAGCACCAAGTATGTAAATACCTAATTTCCTCTGACCTCTGACCTCTGACCCCCACAGTGTGGTCATCATGACTATTTACCGTCCGAGGTTTTAGCCCCACAGATAGTCGGAGCCAACTGGGATATTTGCAGTTCCTGTGAGGTCAGAGGTCAAGTTTAGCCCCCTTAATGGAAAGTTCTCCTGCGAGCTGCCGATCACAACTACGTACGTCTGAGCTAATCACAACATCTTGTTTCCCCCACTGGAACTCAAATTCATTTCAACCTAAAGTGCGTTTGGGAGCAGCAAGAGGAGCAAAGCTGCCATGGATGATGAAGTCATGACTGAAGGGGAGAGAAGAGGTGCTCATGGGAATGTGTAGGATGTACTGGTGAGTTATTGTTGTAATGAAGACATAGTGGACAAAGCTCTTTAAGGTGCATTTTTGGATTGCTAGCTCATATGAAGCGATCACAAAGTGTTTAGTTGCTGAAGAAACCTGCAAGTCTTTATTGTGTTTTCATCCCATGTATTATCTATATGTGACTTTAATATTGCACCACAGACTGAGCTGCAGGTTCACTTCGTCACTTAAGCTTCTTATACAGAGAACAATAAACATCTTATTGAAGCAATATTAAGACCTTGCGGAAACTCCAAGGGGGGTCTTCCTAAAAAGGATTACAACTATGCATCCAGCGCCAGCCTAAAGCACAGGATTAAGTTTCAGCATGGCCAGAAACAAGTGAATATCAGCCAAATACCTGACACACACTTCAGCATGTGAGTGTGTATATATTTCATAATACAACAAATCTATCAACGCACTTCAAATAATTAATTCTCTGAGGAAAATAGGTACATTAATTTTTTAGTTGATCAAGAAGTCGGACAGAACATGAATTAATAAAACTCTGTCCAAGTGTTTCCCCCCAAGCTACAAGCTGCACTTAAAGATGACATAATTTAAACAAAGCAGAGAAACATGCCAAAACTTATATTTTGAGGCTTTAGAAAACATTTCAAATAGAAGTAACTACATCCAGAAGGGGATCTCGGAAAAATCTCTCTCTCTCTCTTTTTGAGATGAAATAACAAAAATGACCAAGATAAATGTCAGAACATCGGCCGATATCAGATTCCTCTAGCGTGCTATGAGCTGATGAATGGATGATGAATGAAAAGCAGCTATATTTGATTCAAACAGAGACGTAGACAGTTTGATGGAGCGTGTATATCCAGTGATGAACGACCCACGATCTGACAGAAACACACACCGCTGACTTCGGTCTGAGCGCCAGCCAGGTCTCAGTACACACCACCCAACATGCCATGCGTGTGTGTCCGTATGGTTGTGGTTTAGTTTAGGCTGAGTGCACTGTGCACCTATTGTGTGTGTGTGTGTGTGTGTGTGTGTGTGTGTGTGTGTGTGTGTGTGTGAATTAGAGACAGTATCTCATATGGAAGAGATTGAGCTTCGACAACCTGTTTCTCTTTAGAAGGCAACAATTCCATTCATCATGATTTACAGCCTCTGATGGATGTCAGATAACATTTCTTGGTTGTTTTCAAAGTGTCCTGGACCAAAAGGAAAGCACTGAGATTTGTAGTAGATTTAAATTGTGGAGATGAGATTAAAGTCTTGGAAATGGCTGCTAACTGGGTATAATGCTGCCATTAAAGTAATTCAGAGCATTGGTCATTTAGGTTTTATTGGTTGAGAAATTTGAAGAATTTAAACGCAAGGAAACTCATTTACATTGAGCATCTTTGACCATTGACCTTGAGTGATATCATCAAGAAATCATACAGTAACATCCTAAACAAGAAAACAATTCATTTTTGAGGAAAGCATCCCAAATGGTTATCACTTTCATCCAAATGTGCAAATACTCGACCAAAGTGAAAAAATAAAGAATGATGCATCAAATGAGTCATATTTTGATCCCTACTATGAAGGGAAGTACTGCTTAACATTTATTTGCTCAGGCCATTAAAACTCATAACATTGTGTCATGTCATCATCACCTCAGCGCTAAAAATGCACTTCCTGAATTGCAGTGCTCTCTTTTCTTTGATACAGTGAAAAACAGATGACTGATGTGTGGGACGGATCCACATTTACCATACACCAACATAAGATTACAATCTGTGAGTTTTACATTAGCCGGAGCAGTGACTGTAAACCAAATAATTCAGAGCGTTAAAACCCACCCTGAGGTTCACGTTTGTCTATTTACTCTGGGCAGACGGAGAGCTCCGCCCTCGGCTGGCTGTCGTCTGTTTCGTCTGATTTATGATTCAGATCGGATCTTGTCTGCCACAGAGAGCTGTGTTGTGGTGAAGGCTGCTCCCCTCTGTAATGCTTGTGGTCGACTGTTTATGGTTTTTGGCACTCGACCCTCTCTCACTTGGCTGCACATTTGAATCTATTTGCTTTGTCACAGTCTGGATGATTTTTTTTTTCAGTTTTTTTTTTCAGCAGGTGCAGACGTTTTATACAGAACTAAATCAAATGTTTTAACTAACACTGTTCTGCTTGTTGTGACAGCTACTTGCAAAACCTCAAGTGGAAATTAATTAGGCTTGTGGTTGGATATTGTAGAAGAATCAGCGCCGTATCCTCATAATGACATTGAGCGCCAGGAAAAAAAAAAGAGTAAAACTCTTGAGAACAGTTGTTCCGTCATATGTTGTTTGGATGAGGGTTGATTTATGGTTGAAAAATAAAAACATGTGGGGTTCAAGACAACCAATAAAGGAGCAGACATTTTCCAGAAGAGTCACACATGGCTGAAAGTTGAATGGATTGAAACGGTTTGTATATAAAAGAATCACAAATCATCTCTCTCTGAGGGTCAGTGTCAGTTTTTACAAGGGGAGAGGTACAGGATGGGATGTAACTTCCGATATTGCTAAAACCCACGAACACAGACCAAAGATAAGGATGAGCCTTAATATTTTCATCAGTGACCTCGGCTGTACTGTGACCAATGTTCCTGTGTTTGAAAGGAGAAGGGAAGAGCTAAATTGTCCTTTCAAAGATTGAAGTTTTGCTGAGTTACATGTGATTGTGGAAAGTGAAGGATTGAGGGCAAGGGGTAGAAATGTTACCCTCGACAAGAGAGGGCAAATGGAGTTGAGGGAGAGGGGGTGCACAAAAAATTGAATACATCATTACAAAATAACTCTTGGTATGTTTTGAATGTTATTAATTGTTTCGATCTAAAGGTCCTTACACACTGGGAACGATGCGAATATACAACGCGAAATTGCGGAATATTCAGAGGCGAATTTTGACGCGCCTGACTATACATATCAAGCACGATGTGATTTTGCGACTTTCTGAGGGGGAAAAAAGACGCGTCCCTGGAGGAAGCGAGAGGACGAAAAATGGAGTCTACTTCAACCTCAAGTGATGGCGAATGTGACAGCAACGCGATTGAGTTTGAGACAGTGAAAATACAAAAAGGAAGTTTTATCTGAACAGGTTAGCTTACGAGCTAAAGTTACTTAGCATAGATGAAAGTTAAAACAAAGACGTTTAACAAACTGTTTAGCACACACACCATCGTCATATGCGAGATCCGACTCTCTCCGACACACAGGATTAATAAATAAATGCCGCAATATCGCCGGATGAGAAAACGTTGCTGATGTGAACGCTTGTATTGACAGGATACAAATTCGAAAAAGAAAATTGATGTCCAAATTAACTGCACGAAAAAAACGCTCCCGGTGTGTAAGGACCTTAAATGTACAAATGCAATCGTCCAAACAAAGATGGTAGTTTCAACTCAAATTCTAAAGGGAGACTCAAATGGACAGTGTCCTCTCGCTGGATCCCAAATTATCAGACTCAGCAAAGATGTTGTATCTTGTCCAATGTAACTGGTTCTTGTCTGGATGTTTATCGAGACATTAATTGTGCACAAACAAAGATTTCTGCCAAACCTCTCTCTTTAGCAGAGCTGCTGAGATAGTTGACCATACTTTGGCAAGTAATTAACCACAAAGATTTCTGTAAACCAGAAACTGTTGACAACCAGCTGCTGAGCATTCCGGCGGTAATCAAGAGGACAGACTGCAGAGAGGGAACCTGCTCCAGACAGTCATTTATCAAAAGGGCTGAAACATCATGACACCGTATCCCGAGGTTGAAGAGGAGGCCTCTGGGTTATGTTGCACTTACGGGAGGACTGGTATTTGAAAGGAGCAACAAAAGAGAACCGAGCAACCTCCAAATGTAATCTCGCCTCACCAGGACTTGGAACACGGTGTGCTACATGCACCTCGCGTCCTGAGGAAAGAGCCAGACGGAAACCAACTGGCTCTCAGGAGCAACCGTCCTGCACAGAGGGGTCCGCTGGGTCCTCATTCCCAACGTGAAAATGTTTATCAACTCAATCAAATTAATACTAGTGGACCGCTGTGATTCGCTGAATGTTTTATTTCATTGCTGTGGTCACGCAGGCTCTGTGTGTGTTTGTGTTTGAATTCATGAGGGTCTTGGTTTCGATTTATGTCTATATATATATACATGTAAGTGACCCTGTGTTGGCGTGTTAGCATGATGGAATTTGTGTGTGTGGATGTGTGTTCGGGTATGTGCCCGTGTGTGGCCTGTTTTCAGTAGAATGAGGTAGGCAGGACAAACACAGGGGCTAGTTTATCTAGTATAGTTAACACTGCAGGAAATTTAACTACGGCAATAAGAGTAGCCCAGTGGCTTATTTCAATGTCTCAACCAATTTTATCACTTTCATCTCAGCGTTATTTTGCTGATGTGCAATCCTGTGATGTAAATTAAAATTGCCACTGTAACTTTATATGTAGGGGTTAAATTTGAATGAATTTCAAAAGCTCAAATCAAGAAAATAAGAGAAAGACAGAAGATGAAGAGAGAGATAGAAAGCAGAGTAAAAAGACCTCCAATCTAAAGCCCCACCCTGACCCCTTTACAGGCATCCTCAGAGGCCTCCTAAATTTCCCATGGGGTCTTCCTTCTATCAATACATCCATTGTCTGCACTGGTATGAATGTTTTGCCATGCTAATGATCTACAGTCTGATATTGGGTAAATGGAAACTGATCCACCCTCATACTCCTGACCCGCAGGCTGCGTGTACAACCAGTCTGCACCTCAGTGCTTGGACGTTAACTGTCTACACACCTCCATCACTTTAGATTAAGTTCAGTTTATTAGAAAATTTGCCATGGTGGTTGTATGAGGGCAATGCTCAGCAGGTCGTTTTTCCATCCAGTCTGAATGGTAGTGTAATCCATTAATTCTTAAACAAGGGTGACTACTTATATGCCAGGGGGTATTTCTACAGTCAAAGGGTGAGTGGAAAGTTTCTAGCCTCAGCTGATTTGATTTTTTATTTTTTTTAAATGTCAATATCAAATAGGATTATAAACTGGTTTAAGGCTAATCTTCAGTAAGTTTATCGTCACAGTGACCAGTAAATTACTATCTACCTCAATATACACCTCCCATTGACCAGAGTGTGAGTGAAACCTAATGAACAAATATCCACTTTTTTAAAGCAACAATATTAATTAATTAACATCCACTTTAAAACTAATTGAAACAACCACATTTGGAACATGATGGATGGATGATGAGGGGTGGGCTGCTTGAGCTAAACTGATGTCAGACAAACATGATATTTCTGATCATTTGACCTCATTCAGGTATTTCATTCATTTTCAACAAAAGGGGATTTTAATACTCTGGAGCTGAACTGAATTCAGGCTTTCAAGGTTGAACCTGGCACCACAACCAGCTGCTTGTTTAAGTGTCTCCAAGAGCTCATTAACCATCACCAGTCAGGATGAGCTGCGCTTTAATTAGCCCTCAGTATTTATTCAGAGGCTAAAAAAGACCTTGTGGTTTCATCAGTGTAATTCCAATGCTTCGACTTCAGTAATTGTTTTCTTTGAGGACCCGCAGATCACAATTACACTTCTACAATAATCGCTGCTGCTCAATTTATGAGCAGCACCATGAAGTTTATGTAAAGCTTTAAAGTGCCAACTGTGCAGGGATCTCAGCTGGTTTCCATTTTTCTGTCATCATGGTTTTGTGTTTAAGCCCAAAAGACTGCAGAGCACGGCGAAATCAATACCTCGTGCCCAAATACCCTGATAGCTAATGATCGTGTTGCTTTCCTCCATTGACGAATACAAGATTTTACAGGCCTTGTGGTGACTTGGGTATTACACTTTCACACCATGTTGAAGATTATTTTTAAAGCTGTGATCTGCTGATGTGACTGTTTCTCTGGACACAACATGTTCTGCAACGACACACCTAGTGGATATATATTTCCTATTTCCTATTTCCTCGAGCCAAATGTCCCTCTAATGCCATCCTTAATTACAGTGATAAGGAAATAATTAGCGAGCTGCTTTGGCTTCCCCTGACTTGACTCCATTTTCTTATTTAGGTGTGGAGCTATAAGCAGTCCCTTCGGAGTATCAGATTAAGCTTAATTGAGTAGAAATAATAAACCCTCCTCCCCAGGTTCGCAACTTTGGCTGAGGGTGGAGGCGTGGTCAAGCTAACACAGCCCCGGGTCTCCACATTGGCAAGCTGATGGACGCCTTCTGCACTTCTGAGGTGTACCGTGACTGGACTCTCAGAGAGCCTGTTCTGTGGTGGGAGTGAGGCCCTCAAAGGCAGAGGGTCACTTCTGTTTTATGTTCGCCCCAAACCTGCTTGTGTAGGCCTCATTGTATTCAGGAGAGGTGAAGATCCATGCGATCGCTCACTTGTCCAGAATGAATCATGTTTCGTCATCCTTTCCTTCCATCTACAGGCACTTGTATACGGCTGAGACACATTTTACAGACGCTCTCCTCATCTCCTCTGACAGTATAGTGACATGGATTCATGCCCGATCTCTCTTCTTTAAATTGGCCAGCGCAGCTATGAACTCATGGTGGAATTTAGCCTTTACAACCTCATGTTTGACCTCAGCTTTTCAAAATAAACGCCGTACGTGGAGTCAGTCATCATTTGGCTCTGCAGCAGCTCTACACTTGTTGTTTCAGCGAAGGCTGAAGGGAGAGCAGCTATGACCAAACCAAACCACGGCAAATTTATGATTACATCAACCACAGATAAATCTGTTTAATGTGCAGAATCCATTTAGCAATAACACAGCCAAGTGGTCCTACATACTGTATACTGAGTAGTTCCCCCACTTAAGCTATTACAGCCATAAAGCACTTCTGTATCAGGCTTGTTGTTTCACATCTTGGCAAAGTAAACTGACTTTAGTATTTGACCTCCAATGGTTTCCTCGCTGTGTTGAGGTTTCCACTGTTTACAATTGACAGTTACATGCAAAATGTTAATGTGGCTGTAGACCAGATGGCAGGAATACACAACTTATGAAATGACGTAGAAGGAGCTTGAATATGCACTGTTACCTCCAAATTATGAGTCATATTGTGGATTCAATCGAAGTCTTTTCTTCTGGTGCTCAGTGGCAGGACACTACTATACATTAGCATTATTTTTGTTATGTTTCACATTTATAGAAGGAAATATTGTTCTTTTCACCGCACTAAATATATTTGAGAGCTATAGTTAGTAGTTACTTTGTGAATTGAGATTTTACACATAAAACATATGATTAACTTACTTGCTTACTTTTTAAACTACTCAGCAATATTTAAGGTAGTTAGAATTAGGTCCACTCGACTGGCTACATCATTATCAGTCTGGAGCCACTTTACATGACAACTATCACCTCTGATACTACTGAAGTACAGTACAATACAGTTTTGCTTGTAATGGCATATTTGTCCATTGAGGTAATAGTGCTTTTACTGAAGTGAAGGATCTGAGTACTTTCTTTTACCTTAATGCCGCATTAAAGATTTAGCAGTAGCTCTAAATGCATGAGAAAAATCAGTCTTTTTTTTTTTTTTTATCTAAACACACATGATAACAGAAACTTTTATACTACACTATAAAAGCAATTTTAATGCCAGTGCTCTGCAAACATTGGTTCATATTTAAGCATCATCCCAGATATGATTCAGGTTGCTGCTAAATTCTCCATGAAGATAAACATGTTCTTAGGCTGCAGTAATTCATCATCACTGATTATGATCAGATGAAGCACTCAGAAAGCAGTATGATAACAATGGCACCGATGTAGAAGTGGGGATTTAAAGGGCTTATCATGAGTGCCTTGTTGAAGCTCTGTGATGATTACAAACGCTCAGTACAGTGAGACACGTGCGTTCCTGATAAAACAGTCACGACTGAAGCTTTAGTCGCCTTGTTACAGGCCCTTAATGATGAGAATAAGGAATAATAAGTGAGCCAATGATTATGTGACAGTGCAACTGCTGAAGTGATCTTTAGTGATCCCCTAAGAGATTTCCTTTTTCCCACTGAGAAAAACACCCATAAATCAATATGAGTTGATATGACATCTTTACTCACAACAGTTGACAGTGTCATTTATTACTGTCAACCAAATGTCACACTGAGACAATCTGCACCTGGCTCTGAAGGAAGGATAATATAATTGTGCTTTGCAACAAATCAACCATCAAGTGAAATGCAGCTGTTCCCATGTCGGACACTGAATAAGTGGGCTTGAACTATGACTTCCACCACTGTTAGTAATGGACACAGCAGTGTTATAAGGCTAAGAATGCAAATAAAACATCTATTAATACACAATATTATTCACATTACAAGCCAAATGTTGCCCTCAAAAATCAGAAGTATTCTTGCAAGTCTGAGCTTTCACATAGGAAATTGGTTGGTTGCAAGTCTCCAGTTTTCTCTCAACCTGCATGTAGCACTACTTTTTCTACTGTTTTAAATATACTTTTCTACATGTCCATTTCAAAAAAATTGGAGTAATAAAACCCTGAAAAACCACTAAAAGTGTGTTAAATGCAGAGGAATAGACAGTGTAGTTTATAACATTAACTAACTACAGTAACATTTTATAACAAAATAAAACAAAACTCTGTTACAATACCAAAAAAAAAAAAAAACCTGTGGCGACAATCATGTAGGATATAAAATGCATATTTTGACAAAAACACATTATTTGTTCAGTCACAGCACTTATCCAATTGATATGCTACAATAATACATACATGATTTTATTATGCAGTAATACATGATCAAATTGTACAGTAAAGTAAAGTAACATGTTGTTGCACCTTGTCTGAACTCTGTCCCGGCCAAAAGGTGAACGTGGTGAACATCTAATTTTGGAATTAGACTAATTAAATGTCTAAACAAACATCAGTGAGGTTTGATTTGAAGGAGCCCCCCCTCTGTGTTTCATTCGTCAGCAGGACCTCAGGAGTGAAGCAGCTCCGTCGCAGCGGGCCAGTACAGCTGGTGGAGGCCTTACGAGCACAGCGCCTCCGGTGTGTGTGATCTCTGGGGAAGTGAACCTAATACCTCCCTCCCTCCCCTCCTCTCCATGCTCGGACGAGTGCGCTCACTGTACCATGAGCCGCAGAGTATATGTGATTTCAGTGTTTGGGTTGGCAGCCGGGACCGAAACCGTCTGAAAGAGCAGCCTGCCCGACTGTGAGGGAGAAGAGCGGCATCATAAAGGAAGTATTTGAAGAATCTCCTGTTTAGTTTGCTGGAGCTGTGCATTGTGTACTGGACTACAATAGTTGCATAATTCATAACAATCACTGTTGTGCTGAGGCGTTTTCAATGTTGTGTTGTGTCGTATGTGTTGCTTGTGTTTTTGATGTTCACAGCTGAATCCAGTGAATACAGCACTGAGGTCACATCTGTTAACAGGAGCCATATACAATCTGTGTTTATGAGTTATGAGGCTTAACACATCACACAGGTGGTTTTGAATGTTTAAGCCCATTTACTACAAATTGTGTATACTTTGCACTGTACTGTTTATCATTTTTTCAAAATACCAGCAGCCAGTACACTTGAATGTCATATCCTGCCTGACTTCTATTTCTTTTTCTTTCTTTCTTTCTTTCTTTCTTTCTTTCTTTCTTGTCATTTGTTTCCTGTTTTATTTTGATAATCACATCTCCTCTTGTTTCAGTAATTTTGCTTCCTGTCTTTGTGTTTCTCACCTTGTGATTCTTTTCACCTGTCCCTCATTTGTTTTCTGCTCCCTGTGTTTTAGGTTTTGTGTCTCTACCAGTTCGTCTTTGTATCGTGTCAAGTGTCTCAGCTCATTTCCTCGTGTTTAGCTCTAGTGTTTAATCCTCGTCTTCTCCTAATGTTCTTGGATCTTGGCTTTGTTTTCCTGGACTTTGCATGTTGTTTTTGGAGACTTTTGGTTCTTGCCTGCTCCCAGTTGGACTTGTTTGTCTGTTTCGACCGCCCTCTGTGGTTTTGACCTTTGCTATCGAATAAGCTTCTGTGCTTTTATTTATACGGTAAACCACTGAACTGCTGCAGCCTCTGTTGTCTGTGTTTGGGTCACACTTAACATTAAAAGCCTTGAGATGGCTAATCTGCTGTCACAATGAATGTTTTGTGGTTGACAGTAAATACAAAATTACATCTTTATTTATAACTTACTCCCTTTGTGTTTGATTGCCAACAACATGGTAATGTTTTGTGAGAGATGATTCTCAAAATCTCACATCTGAACTTCCTTGAACAGGCCAAGAGTTTTCGTAACGACCCCTTCTCATATATGCATTACAACATGACGATTACCAACACATTGAGATAACGAAATGTTCAGTTCAGTGATGGATCATGTATATAAATGCCAAGTTTTTGTGCTTCTGTATAAAATACACATGATTTGTGATGACTGGGCTAAAAAATGCAAAAGTAACAATATCCTCCTTTAAAAACACGTCAGGGCATCCTGTCCACTTGTTGGATGTTTGGCTTGTTGATGCATGAAAAAGACCATACACTGTGGATTCTTCTCACCATTTTGACATTTTATTCATTTCAACATACAGCTTGTTTATAAAGTCATGCCATGCCCTTTCCATGATCGATTATTGCTTTTTGGACAAACAGTGTTACTGAGATACTTCGACTCTCGGGGGGGTGAGTCGTGAGGAAATTCCCAAATTTACTGAACTTAATATGAATGATGTGGTTGAATGTGTTTAGCGCTTCAGCATGCTACTTCACTCTTTTCCCGTGTCCATCCTGTGAAAACAAGTTGATGGGGGAATGGCTGCATTCCCCTAACCATCTCCATACAAGAAGTCTGGATCTATTTTTGAGCACAGCTCCTGCGTCCCACACATGCATGATTCCCCTGGAGTGTCTGGTGACATCTTTTTCCCAGAGATCTATGTATACTGTACATGCATCCTGGGTCATCTTTATTTGTCATGTAGGCACTCCACGATCAAGTATGTGGTTCCCATAGATGAGGTTTGCCTTGTAGAAATGGGCAACATGGTGATAAAAGCAACAGTGTTTTCCAACGCCAACATGCATCAGTGGGATTTAGCATCTGACATCAAGAATGAGCCAGCCTTACTCATAGATTAGATATGTATGGCATATTGAGCCTATAATATGACACAGTCGAGATTTACTGTTTTACTTGTTAAAACAGAATCAGCTCTTTAATTGTGGAAAAACATATTTTATATAATAGCATAAATTCCTGGCTCAGATTTCCGCTGCAGTTTCATATAAACATGTCATATTGAATCATCTTAATTTGACATCCGTCAGATGGTTGGTCACTGTGCATCTCTCCAGAGGACGGTGGTGGAAAGTCTCTCAGAGTTCAACAAAATCTGGATCTTCTCGAACATAATGTTTTGTTTTTTTCCAAACACACTGACAAATCGTGTCAGACACAGAAGATCAACGTTCTCTGCTCAAACTGTTCAGTGTCAGTCATGTCCACAATTTATGCAGTTTGAGAAAACTCATGCATGTTTTGCATTAATTTATTAAAGAAAATTTGAATTAAAGAACCAGTTCACTCTAATCACAAAAACAACATATGTCTCCTCTTTACCACTGAATATATAGTCATGTAGATAGTTTCAGTCTTATTGATTGAATTGAAGACTCTGTTTCTGCTGCCAAGTCAATACAATGAAGGTGAATTGAATATTTATTAATGTGACACTAAAATCATTGAATTTTTTTTTGCCAAATCAGCAAACTTTATGATTCATTGTTAAAAAGAAAAAGATCCAGATGTGTGCAATCTGTGTATTTTTAGCCAATCTAGCAGCTTGCCTCTAGGGATGGCAGTCTCAGTTGCTTGGTTGGTTGGTTCACCACTTGGTTGGTTCAGATTGAAATATCTCAATACTTACTGAATGAATTGTCCAGAAAATTTGTACCAACATTCATGTTTTATTGTAATTTTTATCTAGGTTAACTATTTTGTATGGATTGCCATGGAATTTGTTACAAGCACTCACCTTCCTCTCTGAATGAATTGCAGTAACTTTGGTGAACTTTAATTTTTAGCACCATCATCAGTTCAAATTTTAAACTTGTCTAACACTTTGGTTCATGACCAAAAATCTGCCAAACTAATGACACTCCCATCAGCCTCAGTTGTACTTTTTTATCAAGTACTAATTATCAAACTAAAACACTAAACAACATACAACCCGGCTGCAGACTCTTACTCTTGAGGTCACTCTGAGTTGAATCTGACATGATGCTTTAGAAGTGCTGCATACTGGTACAGATATAAAATCTGATACAACATGCAATGCTTACATTGGTTGGGCTTAGAGCCACCATCATACTTGAAATACAAGATTAGGTGAAGCTCCCTGCAGAGCTGAGAAAAGCCATCTGACTTGTTCCATGATAGATCGTGGATTCATCGTTTTTTGGAACCGCTGCCAAAATCTATTTTCTTGGCTGGATAAAAGAGGACACGGCTCCATTTTGAGAGCACTTAAAAATAGACACATCTGTGAAAGAAGTACTCCTTCTTCCACAGATGTACAGATAATTAAGCATTGAACAGAACAAGTGACGGACCCACAAAACAGAATGAGACTGACCAATCAGGCTGTCCACTTGTTTCCATTAAAATATAGGGTTTCAGGTTAATGGTCATAATGGTTATGATGGATAAGAAAGTTTCTTGGTTGCTTGTTGACAGATCTACGCATCATTTCCAACTTGGATGTTTCTGAGCCTGTCAGTGAGTCAGTAATGTTTTTTTCCTAGCTGTATTGAAACTCTTGGATATTGTATTTAGTCTTGATGCCAAGTTCCAGGAAGAAAATTGTTTAGAAAAAAACTAAAAAGGTTAACTGACATGTAGTTGGCAAGTGACGATAAAAGTCCAGACATTGATCCCCCTCAGAGAGGAGATTTCAAAACTTTTATCTTGATCATTTTTCTCATGGAATTCATGGTCAATGGGAAAGGCCCGATACCAACGACAACAAAAAAAACTCACAAAAAAGTTCTTTCAGCTTTGATAGACATCAGTCCAATGTGAATCTATCTCTTAAAATGATAGTATAAATTTAAAGAGACATGTTTTTGTTTTGATTTATCTAGAGTTTGTTGAGGAGCATGAGCCTTAAAACCCAACCTGCTGCAAGTTGTCTTTATTCAGTGGCAGGTTTTCTCTGAAACGCTGACTGATTGGATTGCACGGAAATAGTTTTCAGATGAGTCAGATATTGCACAGGGAAGAATAATGATTGCATTTGTATGTAAAGAGTAAAATATGGTTTCAGCTTGGCTGCTCATTATTCACACCCAGCCATATATCAACAAGAGGGCAACAGTCGGGGAGGGAAAATTACTTTTTGATCCACAAAACAATCAATCACTTCCACTGTTCACTGTAACAACTGGATCATTTGTGCGTTTGAATTGTAAAAACTCTAATCCCAAGATGAAGTGGCTTGTAGGAAGCACTTTTTTCCTCATCCTGATCATAGTAAGAGCATAAGAAGCAGTTTTGTGACAGAGGTGATGAGTGTGTGTGAGAAGGGTATCTGAGCAGTCATGTTTCCTCTCGTCAGTAATACAGTACATTCCTCCTTGTCATTCACAAACCTTTTAATTCCTCTGTGCCATTAAATCTGATTGTAATAGCTTCTTTAGACAATCTCAGCCTCTAGGCTTCACAAGGCTGGAGGTCCTGATCTTGAATCTGTGCTCTGCACTGTATAAGGCAACATGGAAGCAATTTGATTTGATTGAATGATCCCATGTACTTTAATACATCATTTTACAGGGGTTACTTTCCCCTAATCATCAGGGAGACTAAACTGAACCCAGCATGTCTGGTCGGAGGTTTGCACTGTCATGTTGAGTGAGGAACAAGGAATGTTCTTAATTCTTCCTGCAGCCATCAGAAAACCTACTATGGTCATGAGCTGGCACAGCAAGCCAACTCAAATCAAGAAGCTAGAATAGAGTTTTTGTCTTAAGGTCCTTACACACCGGGAGCGTTTTTTTCGTCCGATTAATTTGGACGTCAATTTTTTTTTGAACTTGTATCCTGTCAATTCAAGCGTTCACATCAGCGACGTTTTTATCCGGCAATATTGCGGCATTTATTTTTTCGCATCAAGGTTGAATTTTCCGAAGTTTCGCATCCTGTGTGTCCACTTCTGACCAATCAGATTGCGTGTTGTTTAGCTGTCACATTCACTGATGTATCTAACATGGCCGACCGGCTGATTGTTTACGTGTCGGAGAACAGAGTGCTTTTTGATGAAAAAACATAAAAATTACAAGGATAATGACCTGAAGGACAACTTGTGGAGAGTCATAGCATCGGATCTCGCATATGACGATGGTGTGTGTGCTTAAACAGTTTGTTAAACATCTTTGTTTTAACTTTCGTCTATTCTAGGTAACTTTAGCTCATAAGCTAACCTGTTCAGATAAAACATACGCTACCATGTGCTACGTTTCTTTCTCTTTTTAGAAATCAAAAGGAGCACCAATTCGTGTTGTTCTCGGTGTGTAAGAACCTTTATTCCTGCAGAATCTAAATAGCACAGCTTTCTTCTTGATGGCACCCAAAGGTTGGGTTTACCATTCACTTCTATCTCTCTTAGTTACTGGAGCCACAAAATCCACAATTGGTCAACAGGTTGGAGCCTGAATGGAGATTAGGTGGGTCAAGTGGCACTGACCTCTCCTGAGTGTCGAAACTGGACAGTCCTGTTGATCTAAACACAATGTATTCACTCTGATCTAGTCAGGGGAATTTCATTGTCTTCAGCACAGTCAGAGTTTAATTTTGGAGGCAGCATGTGGCAGCCACTAAAGAAACTGCGTCTACTGGCAGTGGGTTCTACATTCAGCCACTGCGGATACCACTTGTTGCATTTTGAGAATATGGTGTCAGACCGATCACATATGTTGTTTAATATTTGCAGACTCTTACCACATTTATATGTGCATAGAGCAGCTTTTCATTTCAGTTGCCATTGTCTTCTCTTGCATTCCAGAAATTGCGAGAAATCAGAAAGCGAGAGTAGAAGTAAACAGGCTGTTCTGCGCTGAATCACAGCTTAGTTTCTGTGATACATTCAAAATACTGGACCCTCTGAGCGAGATCTTGAAAGTATAATGGTGAATTCTCCCTTTGTGTCAGACTCAACAAAGCTAGTCTGGACTACTGTCCTACCACTTTGTCACCAGACACAGTTTGACAATACGCTGATCGATCACAGTGAGGTGAGAGGGCGAGGATAAGTGTTTCTGTAATACACTGCTAATGTATAATCCTGAGCATGGAGAACAATTACATACAACACATTATGTTTTACACTGATGGCTGTCTATGTAAAATGTACACAAATTCTTCACACATCGTTATTAAACTGTAGTAAGTAAACGTAATTTCAGCCGTCTTTTACTCGCACCTTATGGTGTAGACTTCAGCACAAAGACATATTCCACTCTTTTGCTTGGGCAGATCTAAAATGTAGAGCTGCTTTCATCTATTCTTATGTATTTTGTTTGCATAAAGGTGCTTAACAGCCTAAATTAGGTGAAAAAATGTTGAAAATTAGGATGTGGTTGAATACTTCATATAGTTGCAGTTGAAAACTAATGAATTTGCATTTACAGGTTCTCTCCTTATACTCAACTTTTATGACTGCAGGCAAATTTGATTGATGATTAAATGTGAAAAACAACAACTGCAGTATGCAAGATAAGTAAGAGTGTGGCAGTAACATACAGCCAGTGCATACACAGCTTCTCTTTAATCTGAAAATATATATCATCATTTGTCTCAATCTATGGGGCCAAATTTATTTAACTTAACAGGGCAAACTTTTCTCTTTCAGACATGAAACAGGTTGCTGTAAGGTCAACAGTGAAAATCAGCTACAACATATTACCATTACCTCACAAAGTGCACCACCCATTTATCTTTCTTCAGATTCACGATAAACGGCTCGTTAATCTAAATACAAAGCTGCACTAATGTTATTTAGATTGTTACTTCATCGGGTGACACCATCGCTGTACATGTTCCAGTGCTGCTTTTTCAAAAGCTCCTTATCTCATCTGGGGGCTGTTCAAAATAGATAACCTAGTTTGACTTGATGGATTGTAGACAGTAGCTGTGTTATCACTTCCTGAGGTTAATACAGCTATATTAGACGTAGGTGATCGAGGCAGAGGATGCAACTGATAAGCCTCCTGCTGTCCAAGGCAAGAAATGTGTAGTAGAGAAGGAAGTGTAGAGATGAAAGTTAGGAGAGGAAACGTTATGAAAAATAAAAATAAAGTCACACATGCCACATTTCCTTTCTGCCTTGGCAACATACAAAATATCTACAGGAGTTAAATACTTCCTGACTGTTGCCTCTTGACTCGTCTCCTTTCAGTTCCCCTCTGCAGTGACTCCGGCTCAGACATCCTCCGGACAACAGCAGCCTTGGCAGAAGGAGTTTGTTTAGAAGAAACTGTTTAACTAAGACTCCCCAGTCTGCTTTGTCACACATACCAAGATAAATAGACGTCTGATGGGCTTTCTTTAGATAACAGAATTGACTCAGTGGGACGCTGCAGGGTCCTCACACACACACACACACATGCGAGTGTGAATGTGTGTCACGTTCAGTACTAGACATGTGCAAGTATTTTCTACATGGACATATTTAACACAGTATTGTGTCAGGCTGGCAGTATTTCTTTTATTGAAATGAAGGTTTATCTGGATCTTAAACCTTTTTGCTGTGTGTGTGTTTGTGCGTCATTAAAGTGTGTGTGTGTCAGTCTATTTTTACTTGATCAAAACTATAATCTTTGCATGCATTTGTCAAATTTGATCTTTTATGTTTTATTTATATTGAGCTGTTTGCTAAAAAAGGACAATTTAGCAAATGACCAAACCCTGCACTTCTGACCATCAGTCACCTTATCACCTTTAACCCCAGCCTGTTAAACTGGCAGGATATTTATACTTTAATGTTGTTTTTGAGACTGAAGTGAAGCGATGTTGCAATCCTTTTTTCCCCCCACTGTGCAGCAGCGAGGCAGTTGGTGGTCTGAGTTCATGGGAACTTTTTGTGTGTGCTTTTTTAATGTGGCCAAATTAAAAGTGAGTGGCATTTTGTGATGAAGGACAAAATAAAAATAACATATAATCAAACTCTGACCCGCTTGTGAGTTACAATTAAACATGTTCAGTCCTGTTTGAATCCGTTACTTTCAGCCTGTGTGGCATTTTAACAATGATAGATCATAACTATAATACAGGAATTAAGAAGGCCATATACGTAAGTGGTGATTTATGCTGAGCATGGACCAGACACTCAAGGAGCTTCAGTTCACAATTTTGCACAAGTGTTAATGTATTTTATGAACTACTCTGTACAAAGTAAATCTTCTGAGAGAAAGGTTCAATAAACAGGTAAACAAATCCAAAAACAGGGCTCAGCAACAGTGAGGTAAAAAGGCAAGAAGAGCTCAAAAACCAGGAGCACTACAAGACAAACTGGAAGAGAAGACAGGGAGCTCAGAGACTAAATAAACTCGGGCAGGGGAGACAATGAGACACAGGTGAAGCCAGTTAGTGCCAGGCAGACAATCACAAAGGTGGGAAAGGCACACAGGCAGGAGGCGGGGATCTGAAACGAGAGGAGAGGTGAGGAAAATAAAACAGGAAGTGTAGCAAAATAAAGACGATGCAGAACAAGATTTGACACTCGGCTCTAGGGATGAGCGAATACACCACTACCTGTATCTGTATCTGTTCAACCATCTACATTATCTGTATCTGTATTCGGAGTGGGCGGTGCCTAAACCGAAAGTGGGCGTAGAAATGGGTGGGGCTTAATATGATACATTATTTAAGTCTGATATATAAGTCTGAAATTGATATGGATTGATCAGCATTTACTAGTCTACCGTAGTCAAAGCCTATATACAGTATATCTTAATTTGAATATTTATAATATTTTTATGAACTGCAGAGAGAAAGTGTCAGATACTGCATGCAGCCATACAATAAATATTAATATAGGCTACTTTGTGTGCTCAGTTATATGTGTATATGTGTGTAAGTGGTCTGTAAGACTGTTTATTTTTTAATTATCTTCGTGAACTTGGTGATTCATGCAAACACTACTCGGCTCCTCTTGCCAGAGCTCTCGGCAACTACGCTTTCAGTGCATTACAAGCTAACTTCCTGAAGCAGAAATTCATTCCAAAAACAACTAATTGGGACAAATCTCCTGTCATGTTTAGATGCTGAGTTTCCTGCTCATGGACTTAAGCCTCTTCCAACAATCCCCCGCAGACAACCCTCCAGGCCTTAAGTACACCCCAGACAGAATCTGTCCGCCGATATTGAAAGCCCCCAGAAAGTGTGTTGCTTTGGGTCCAGCATGTAGTTCCAACACACAGCCTTAAGGCACATTTGCCAAACTGTATTTACTACTGGCAAGCAGATGATTAGGCCAGGATATCCTTCAGGGGAGGCAGCAGGCCAACGGTGCACAGAGCTGGGCTGAGACTGAGCACCGAGGTGTGGTGGATGGACCATGGCAGTTTCCATAGTTCCTGATTTGAATGATGTAAAATGCAGGTGGCAAATTATTTTATTAGAGCAATCCCATTGTATTATGAAGATGTTTCTAAAAACAAAAAATTTGACCAATAAAGAAATCCTCATTAGATCACGTTGTCAACATTTTGTTATTTTGAAATAAATAAAAAGTTTGGCATTTTTGGAAATATCCTTTGTGCCTCAAATGACAACTATATGTTTCATCTGGTCCCCCACCTCAGTCGTTGCTTAGTGTAAAGCCTGGCATTAAAGGGTAGCAGCAGCCTGTACCTACTAACAGAATTGTAAAAATAAGTCTTATGAAAAAAAAAAAGAAAATGTAAGGGCTGCTTTGTGTTCGAGGCATTAGTAAACTAACAGCTGTACAACAACATTAATTCTACAATGAACACAAACCAGGAGACAGTGTTGGTGGTTATCTTGATAGATCTACAGCTAAAACAATGTGTAAATAAGAAATGCTGGTAAATGTATTTTCTCTGTAGACAGTGTTCAGCTAGTTTCCCTCTGGTGTTAGTAATTAAGCCAACACACCCCAGTCCTATACTTATACTTTACATAATTTACACTGATCTTTTCTTTGAGTAAAACAGCAAACAAATACATTGAAAGTCGTATTTTGAATCTTTTAAAAAAATCTTTCTTTCATATATATTCTGCTCACTATTTTTACTGTTATGCACCACAACAAATTCTTTGGATATATGTGAAAAGTGTATCCTGAAAATCTTACATAAACCATGATACCAGTCACTAACTTTGTCTGATGTTTGTTTAATGCAGGTAACATGCAGTGTGCTTATTGAAGTTCATTGGAAACTTAATTAAAAGCTAAAACAAAAGCTGAAAGGGGAGCTGGGTGTAAGATTTTAAACTCATGAGTGACCCCTATTATTTGACAGTCTTTTCATTCAATGAGAAAGGCATACACACACGTGGCACGCACAAGTGTTTTCACTCATCCTCCTGATTAGACCTCTTTCACCTGACATCTTTATCACTCTGCTGGAGCTCTGCCTGTGGTGACCTGCTGTAAGTTCCAGCCAAGCGTCACCCAGCAGAGACCGAATTAGACAGAATAACTGAAAACACCTGTGTGTGTGTGTGTGTGTGTGTGTGTGTGTGTGTGTGTGTGTGTGTGCCTTTACAGTAATATAAAAAATTTGATCAGGGAATTCAAATAATGTTATATAGTACTATTCAGGCACAAGCCATTCAAAGTGCTTTGCAGGTGCATAGAAATACATTTCAGAATAAGACATCAAGAACACAACAAAATTTTATTTAAAAAAAAAAACCCAGAAAAAAGCCAAACAAGTAAATAAATGACTGAAGATGAAAAATTGCATTTAATAGACAATATAACAAAAGCAAATACATTGCGATTAAAAAGACATTATCTATCTAATTCGTTGGAAAGCTGCAGCGAACCATCATGTTTAAAGCCCTGATTTTAATTAGCTGACAGTTTAGGCAGACTTCAGGTGCTCAGAAAGCTTGTTCTACAGGTGGTTAGCAGAGAAGCCAAAAGCTGCATCACCTTGTTTGGTTTTGATCCTGGTAACACTGCGTAAACCTGGCCCAGACGAGCTGAGGGGTCTGGGTGCTTTTTAATGTACAAGTAAGGCCCTAGACCATGTAGTATTAGTGCCACAATGCACCAGCTAAAACCTACCAGAATATAAGCATCCTTTTTGACATGTTTGAGATACTTGATAGAAACATACTATTTCATATCTGACGGCAGACAAAATTCTCCTGCTCATACAAGCTAAAGCCCAGCCTGAGGAGTTACTGTCTCCTGGAGCCAAACAGGCTCAGCAGCAGTGAATCCCTGTACTGAAATGGAGATTTTCCCAACCCTTTAAATGATATTGTTAGATTGCCTATGGGCTATATGGTTTGTAATAAAAGGTAGTTTTTATAACACTGAAAATAAATATTGAAGAGTAAAGCTCTGCTGTAGATCTTCATGTCAGTGGTGGAAGAACATAAAGCTTAAACAGACTGTAATATGTTCTTTGCTACAAGACACATGACAGTCATAGCGTATAGTCTCTCTCTCGCTTTCACACACACACAGAGAGAGGGAGAGAGAGAGAACTGGCCCAGTTATGTGTATCTCTATGTGTTCTATCAGTTTACGGCTTGTTTCTCTGTCCTGTACTGTGTATGTTCAAAGTGATTTCTAAATAAACTGAACCTGATTCATGTCTCGTGCAGCACAGTGTCAGACAGGGTCAAGGAAGTAGTGCATTGTGTGTTTTATGGGCCGTGCACCATGTATGAGGTTCTTTTTGATACTGCATGGTAAAGTTTCACAGGCGTCCACGGAGGGCCACAATATGCCTGTGTTTGAGTCCAAGTGGACAGAGCAACAGCCGGAATCGTTAAATCTCACATGTAAATGCAGCGTATGACTTTTCACGGCTCCTTGGTGTCTCCTGTTTCTGAGCGTAAATCCAACACGGCTCATTCTCTTTTCTCCTCGTTGCCAAAATAGGTTTTCAATCATCACACCGCCAAGAGAGCGGATCACTCCAACATCCATCATGACAAGTCATCTGCTCTCTAATTCATCCTTTAAGCCTTTACTCACAACTAGAAAAAGGTCTGCCAGTATCTGAGTGGTGTTGTATCAGGGATTTTCAAGAAATGAGCTTCAGTGTCTTGACACCACTGTTACTACTGTTTGATATATTTCAATTCTTTATAGGGATTTGAAACAGATTATTAATATATACCCAGGATTCCTTATCTGGACTGAAGTGAAACTGGGCACTAGAACCAAGAAACAGACATAATGATGAAATGAATACAAAGGATTCAAACTGTTTGCACGAGTTACCTTCTTTTTTTTTTTTAAGTTATAAAGGAGGTGAGTCAAGCATGCAAGATTCATAAACGTATGAATATGTTTCCTGAACAATGAGGCTGCAAGTAACAATTATTTTCAATTAAAAGTCCTTACAGATTCTTTTCTCATAACTAATTGATTATTCAATTATTTGGTCTATAAAATGTCTGAAAAGAGTGCAAAAATGCTTGTCACAATTTCCTGAAGGTTGTTTCAGATTATAAAGAAAATACACTTGAGTAGCTAAAACCAATGAATTTACACTGAAACTTAAAATCCTTAAAAATGATGAAGTAATTACCAAAATAGTTGCTTCTGTCAGTATGCAACTTATCAATTAATTGCAGCTCTCGTTAGCAATGTGTGATGTGTCAAGAATCCTAATTATAGGAAATCTTATATATATTCCTCCACTTATGTCCAGATTTTGTTCATACAATTTTATCATTTATTTCCACAGGTTCACTTTTATTATCCGTTCATCTGAACTACACGACATAATGGTGTACAAATTTTGGCCATAACAATAAGAATCTTACATCTTTAGTGTATTTCCTTCCCATAACTTTTGCTGTGTATAATAGTCCTCCATCAGCAGTGAGTCTTTGACCATGTACAGAAGTTGCTCTGTGGCATGATGGCTGATCCAGCTGATCAAAAACCACAGCAGCATACGGTGCCCAGCCTTGTCTATTAACAACGTACCTCCAGAAGTTTAACTGACAAGTGCAATAAATCAAGGCAGGACCTTCCCGCTGAACCACATCAGAACAAATGGATCACGCCAGAATGCTAATTCCCCACCAGCCTCTGTATAAACACAGAGAGGGGGAGGCAAAGGAGCAGAGCGGGTGAGGAGGGGTGAGGCATGGCGATGAGGGATGGTCAGGAATTCACCGGCCAGTCAGGGAGAGTGGGGAGGGTTCGGAGAAGATTAGATGATTGATCGGGTTTGCTGCTTTTTATAGCTCAAAGAAAATATGAAATAAAGGGTTCTATTGCGAAATGCCGGCCTCGGTGGATTCGCTCTGTAAATGCAGACATATGGTCGACCAAGGCCTTGTGATGCACGAAGCCAAGATTTAATTTAATTTCTGGCAATTATTTTTTCTTTTCTTTTCTTCTTTTTCAAAAGGAGGACTCACATTTTGGAGCACGCAGAAGATAACACACAATCAGAAAGACGAGGGGACGGAGGGGGGGGGGGAATGAGTCGAGGAAACGGTGACTTATAACGAGGATGTTGGGTCAAAGCCTCTCTGCGTCTGCGTCTAATAACCATGAGTCATTGAGCGAGACATTAAAATCTCACCTGCTTTGTCACTGTAAGCTGCTGTGGATAAAAACACCATTAAAAAATGCCTAAATACAAAATGCTGATGCTGCCTGATAAGGGGCCTTTGGGTGTGTGTATGGGAGAGACCTTTAACAGTCTGTTACTCTGATAAGTGAGGTGCTGCTTGTGGATAAGCTGTGAAAATGAGAGCACACATTAACGCTGACATCAACGTTTTAATCAGCGTGTTTCCTAAAGCTGACACATTTCTTATTTAACCTGGCAACACATCAAGAAGGTTTATAATGTATAAACACTATAAATACTTTACCCCCAAATGTAAGCACCCTGGATTAGCAGCTGCCAGATGTGGCGACTTCTATCACTGTTCAAGGTAGCAGACTGACATAAGATACCATGTCCAAGTGAAATATAATGAAACTTTCTTAAATGATTTTAAAACCAGTCACTGTTTGTTTGCTTATAATATTATTGCAGGATACACTCTAATCCTCCTATACGTTTATTTTTATAATCATTTTTAAGAATTTTAATTTACGACATATCTGTTCTTATATTGTCTCTTATGAAATATTTATTGCTGTCATTTTTTCATCCTTACATCAGCTTGATCTCATTTGTGATATTTGTGATCCATTGTCTTTTCATACTTTATCTGGCTCATTATGAGTCCGTTTTATATGTTTTGTAGCCTTTATGTTTTATGTTCTGTTTGGTGCTGCTGTTTCGGCCAGGACACTTCTGTAAAAGAGCTTTTCAATCTCAGTAATTTCCTGGTTATTAATAAGTATTTTAATGATGATGCTTTACTCAAACACTGGTGCCATACTAACATTTTAGAAAGGAGAGCGTTGTCAGTTTTAATTTTTTTCATGTGACTCTAAAAGGACAAGAGGCCAAGAGATTAATGGAAATCAAAGTGCACAAAACCTGATGTCTCTTATCTGTGAGGGATTATAGTTAAAGAGGGGTTTTCTAACATCTCCCTTCACTTAGGGTAAAAGCCAAGATTATAGTAAATTATAATAAAAAATATCAAATTATTCCAGCCTAATTTCACTCTCACGATCAACTCCAGTGAACAATTATCGCTTAATTCTTGGAAAGTACACACCTTCAATAAAAACCTAAACAAGCAGAAAATTACCCACACTAACACCACACTATCACATCAACTAATTCTCCATCGTGCTTATCATCATCATCTCCTCCACTATGTTAATATTTTAGTTTTTGGGTGAAACTGAGAAACGCTGGGTGGGAATATTCCCTGTCTCATTCCCATGCTTGCTGCCACAGACAGAGTTGGTTTATGCATACCGGCCTGCTCAAATAAACTATACCAGCTTAATGCCACCCACATGCCCCTTAAATCAAAACAGCTTAACTCTGCAGAGAAGCAGGATCGATGTGAAAATTAAACAGCCTTTAAAGAAGTTTTGGAGGCTAATAAACAGATATTTCAGCCTCTGTGTCACAGCTTATTTCCTAATCGGTCGATCTCTCCCTGTCTTTGTTTTTCTTTACTGGGAGTTGACTTGGAATGTAAAGGCCACCCCTGTCACTCAACATCAAACATCCAGGCTGATATATACCTCAGAGCGCTCCTGTACTGAGTTAGTTCCAGACTGAGGTGCAGACATACAGGCGATGTCTGACACCTAGTGGATGATTGGTTCAACATAAAAGACAGAAGAAGAATTAGATTTAGTTATTCACTTATTCACAGTTCCATGATGCAGTTTCTACTAAATGTCTTTGCATAGACAGACCTGATATCCTTTGTACTGCAGAACTAATACTAATACTGAAAACTAATACTGAATAACTAACTACTACTAAAGTGATGTATGAAAAGGCGTGTTAATATCACTGTTAAGGAAACGAAAGGAAACGTCTGTCTTCTCTTTGCAAACGGATTATAAATGAAATCAGATGGATCAACAGGAAACAGACCCTGGGAGAGTGACCGGAAATAGAAAACACTTTGTGGAATGGCTGGCAAAACATCCTCATGATAGATATCAGAGATTTAATCAGAGAGAACAGTGCAGTCAGAAAGCATCAAAATAGATGCTTTAATTTCCTGAATGCTGTTACATTATGTTATTATATTATATTACGTTGTTTGACCCTTTTGACTAGTAAGTCGTCTTGCAGTTGCAATACACAGTTGTATTAAAGAGCTCAGTTAAGTGGTATTATCTTTGATAATTTGATGATGGCCTGAACCACAAAACTATTAAACTGCAGTTTATTCCAACAGTGTATAAAGCACGCTAAACTGAGCTACACACAATGTCCTGGCCTCATCTTTAGCTCATAATGCCCAGTATGCAGCATCCTATCAAGTAACTCCAGGCAGGCTCACCCGAAGGTCAGTCATAAAGAGGTAAAATTCACTCCATACAGCAGCTCGTCTCGTCAAACAGGCAAACAAAACCCTGCTTTAATTAGAAGCTCAACTAATTGCATAATATCTCCCATGGTGCCGCGGGGTGAAGCGAAGCATAAGGAGAAGGGAGAATGCTGTCTTTGTTGCCTTTTCGCCAGCTTTGACTCTCACAGACATTTGGAGCCGACGGCCTATGGATCAGGTCCTGGATCCCTGACTGGAGCGATGTGATGCACTGCACGCCCGTCAACCAGAACACACAAAGCAAACAGGGATAAGCATGAAGATCAGACAGGTGCCTGATTTAGGGATCTCATTGAAACTGTTTATTCTGCAGAAGCTACTTCATCAGATTTTTTTAAAGTGAAAGAAAGTGTATTACTGATTAATTGTTTAAGTCATCTCCAGCTTCTCAAACAGGAGAGATGGAGGAGGAGGATACATCTCTCTCACCTTTCTTCTGACTATGCAATTGTGTGTATGTTAATCATGACAGACAGACAGACAGAGTACTTTATTAATCCCTTTGGGAGGTTCCCTCCGGGAAATTGACATCTCCATCGTTTCTCCTATATTGCACTGTTTGGAATACAAAATATAAAGTAGAATATAAAAAGCCGAAAAAATAAAAAATCTAAGAAGTAAATGTCTTTTCATTTGTCTCATCTGACATCAGAGGATTAAGCCGAAAACTCATGAGAACACCATGTTTGAAGTTAACTGTAATTACGTTCCTGTTTGCTTCCTCACTCACAGTTTCAGCGGTGGTCTTTGCCAGCTGAAAGCAGGCACACTCTCTGGTTTCAGGTCACCACTCAGAGCTTATTACAAACGATATAAAAGGCCCAACATCTCCCTCCCCTCGGTGTCCCCCCTAAAAAAGCTGAACAGAATAATGAGCAGTAAACAAGGGGGAGCAGAGGGGAGGACGGAGAAGAGATCCAACTTGAACTGAGGGGTTGACAAAAGGGGGGCGTCTCCACAGCGACTGAGTCGAGCTTTCTGAGTCACATGGTCCGGGTTTCTATTGAAACCCAGAGAGAAGAGTCTTCGGGCTCCATGTTTTGGAAGCCAATGGCAGCAACATGAGTGGAGCCCAACAGGACGGAGGAATGACAGCAGACAGCCTCCCTGTGAACGGGACAGCGGCTCTGGGACTATATGACCAGGAGATGAACAAAGCTATGCTCGGTGTGTTGTGCTGTTATCTATCAGTTACATTGCTTCAATTAGTCACTGCAGAGTTTAACTGAATGAATAATGTTTAATTGTTTCTTCTAAGTTAAATTCTTTTTCTTCTACCCAGAGTTCAAAGCGTTTAACATCGTCATTATTGCCCTGGCCTTATGCATCCTCACCATCACCGGCCTGTACTGCATCATTGTCTGCTATAACCGCCGCAGGTGAGCCTCAGATACCAGACACGCTTTGATGGTCCATGCATTTTAATAATGTGTAATCCTTCTGCTGAATGTAGAAAGGATGCAATGCAATGTGAAATGACATTAAAGTCATTAGTGCAATTAGTGTCATCTTCTTCACCAGGCAGCTGAACAGGGCCCACGTGTATGAGAGTGCGGTGACCCAGGGCGAGTCGCTGGACCCTGTGGCAGTCAAGGCGGTGAAGAGGTCCACCAGCTTCATCAACCCTCTGGCCTTCTTCAGGAAACCAGAGGCGGCAAAGGACAACTCCCGGATCTATTACATCTACAGTAACCCGCTGCCTGTGGGACTGAAGGAGGAGGAGGAGGAGGAGAGGACCAAAGCCCCAGAGGAGCAAACTGCACTGTCGCTGCCCCTGTCGTTTCAGGACTACGCCAACGATCCGAACAATGGCGTCATCCTGGATCCTCCGATTTTTTATATGCAGCTTTAGAGGCTATAAGCTAGAGTGGTGGCGGTGGTGGTAGTAGTGAATGTCACATGGTGGGCTACAGAGAGAAAGCGGAATCTGAAGGGTCTGAAAATGCAGGTTTGCCAGGCTGAACATGAAGCTGCCATCATTCAAGAGCAGCTGATTATTTTGGAAGCACGAGGAAGCAAACAAGTTTGTTCTTGATTTTTTTTTTAAATGATCTTTAATAAAACTGCAGATACGATGTGCTTTACAAAAGAATCAGAGTGTGAGACACAGAGAAAGATGAGAAAATTACAAACGATTATCACAGAACAATCGATCGTTCAGTACTTCCGGGCAAAAGGACCGGATTGCACAAGAGTCGGTCCTCAGACGATTGGCTGCGTCTCCCTTATCAGCCAGTCCAGTGCCTCCTTCCTGCCCTGCCTCTCCAGCTCTGCTCCAATCACCTCCCGGCACTCCCTGTGGTACTCGTTCACCCAGTCCCGCTGCAGGACAGTGAAGAGAGCCCGTCAAAACATGAAGAGATTATGTTCAAGTAGTGTGTAATGTATTAGGAGCAGCTGATAATATTGAGTATTCAAATGTAGAATTTGTGACTTTAAAGTAGGTCTTTTTAAGCTAAATTGTTCCTATTTCTCACATTTTGTCTCAAACTCGTATTAAGTAGGAAACATTTGATGTGTTGTTGTATGTGTTTATCACACTACAAATAAAAAGCTTTTGAGATCAATTTCAAATGTCACGATGTTGAACTTGTTGTTGATTATTTATGGTATTAAACATAATCACATTGGATGTTTCTTACCTCCTTCTGAGTGAGCAGCTCCGTGTTTATCATCTTGGCTTGGATAGGAACCAGAGTGAGGGGCTCAAATGTCAGACTACCTCTGTTTCTGTAGTTGTACTGAACACACACACAAACACACACAAAAGAGACCAAAGACAAAATCAATACTACAGCCTATAGCATTAAACATGTGAGGGTGAACAGTACTCTTTGGCTATTCTGTGCCTGTAAATTTCCACTAGGGACATACTTTGGGCTTAGCTGGTATTACAAGGACCACATTTTCAATACGAATGCCAAAAGATCCATCTTCATAGTACCCAGGTTCTGGAAAACAGGAAGAGAATTGAGACGAAAATTTAGAACATAGACAAATCAAATCCAAGGGTTCAGCACAAAATGCATTTGTGCTTTTAACTTCTGCAGAGATTTTCCCTTTTAAACTTAAAATTGAATGACATCAAAGGCTTGCATGTGACAAAAAACAGTAGGACAGTATTTGTATTTCTAAAGGAGTTGGCCTTAGGAAGTCGATTCATGTGTAACATTAACTTCTCCAATAGCAAATAAGGTACAAAACATGAGTCACGTAGCTTTATAGGTTTCAAGTCTGACCATAAGATATTGCTTTTAAAGAGGGGAAAATGCAAACGTACTGTGTAAGGCATTGCTTTTAGAGCTCTGTCTCTGTTTTAATTTGCCTTGTCTTACCACTGTGACTATCACCAGAAGAAAACCCTCCCCTCCCGGTCCTCTACCGTACCATCACTGACGATCATGCCGGCCTCTAGAGGTTCGTCAGCGAAGGTCTTGTAGCTGATGCCGCAGGGCCCCTCGTGGACGTTGAGGAAGCAGCCCACGCCATGACCCGTACCATGAAGGTAGTCCAGCCCCGAATCCCACAGAGCTGCACGGGCAAATGAATCCAACAGGTGGCCTGGGAGGGGAGGGGGAGTGGAGGGTTAGAGCTAATGTTTATCTGGATGAATCATTGAGTCTTACTGTTTGTCTGTTTTGTGAACCTGTTTTGATGTTAAAATTTAATGTTACTGGCTAGAAACAGTGTAAGATAAACTTTGTGTCAGAGCAGAAGACCACACCTTTCGTTCCGTTGGGGAAAACAGCAGCACTGACAGCTATGTGTCCCTTCAACACATAGGTAAAGCATTCCTAGAGGAAAAAGATAGAGCACACGATATGAAAAATAAAACAAAACCAACTGGAATAAATTCAGTCGATGTATAATGACACTGCACTGATTCTTAGTAAAAGAAAATAAAAGCAAAAGCAAATATCCAAATTTACCTTCTCATAAGCAGATGGTGTGCCAAAGTGCATGGTGCGTGTGACATCTGTGGTTCCATCCCTGCCAAATATGGATGCAGATATATGCATGTAATGCACAAAAAACACAACTGCTCATATGCTGTCTGCGTTCTTTGTATTGACAGGTGATCACTGTCTGAACTGAAACATGTAAGTCACACCAATACTAGACATGGCTGTTTAGCCTTTAGCCTGAACTCATGTGTATCATAATGATCTTATTTACACGTATTGAGCTCCGGAGTCAATCAGGTACACTTCATTCATAGAGAGGGTTCTGTTGGTTTCAGGCAGTGGTCTAAAGGAAAAAGAAAGACAGTCACAGATAAAGGGTTTTGTCTAAAAGTGCAAAATACAGTCACACAAATGTAATATACCTGAGTCTGTTTCGTTAGCCAACTGACCTGTAATGTATGATCGCTCCATTCGGGCCAACGCTGGAAATTGTCGGGAAACTGAGGCCAACAAAATCTTTCTGTTGACTGAAAAAGAGACAGAAAAGAGAGTGTCCTTTTATCACACAAGAATGAACAAGTTTTGATTCAATGTTGACATGTCACATGGGAAAGCATGTGACATGAAAAAAAAAACTATGTAAAAAAAAAAGGCAGCACACTGAGAGCATAAAACATTTTCAAATTGAACAAAGCATCTTAATTTTATGATCCTCTGCAGGCAATCTGTTACACTTCCATGTCCAGTAGAGGGAGATATTACTCCAAAAGAGTCTGTCTCTCGACACCGTTCAAACAGCATCATTCAAACACTACCTTTCACGCATGAAAGATGACATGAAGTTAAACTGGATGAGCGCCTCAACCAAACAAGGAAAACCTATGCAGTTGACAAAACAGCCATGGACAAAAAAAAACAACCCACCTACGTAATTCCTCAGCCTTATCGGCAGCAGAGATCTCTGTCACGTTTCCTTTTGGAATCTGTAACACAATAAACGCAGCCATGCAAAGCCATGCAAAAATTATTGTCAATGTCCCGGAAGGAATCTCCCAAAGGGATTAATAAAGTACTCTGTCTGTCTGTCTGCAAAGTGTTAAAACAACAGTAACATATCCTATAGTTCAAGGGTAAGCAGAGATTTCCAGTAAGCATTTCAGATTGGTTTCCTTGAATGTAAGAATAGAAAAGTGGTAGGTTTCCGTGTACTGGTCAAAATAACAGATATCAAAATTTCTTGGATCAAAATGATAATAAATCAAACATTAATTAACAATAATAACAATAATCAAACATTGTTTAATTTTCTAGTGGCCCTGTTGATGCGGGTTGGAGAAATCTGTTCTTTTCTCCTACAGATCTAAAAATGTATCTGTGCATGCAATGTGTACTTCAGAAAAAATAATAAAAATACCTCCTTTTCCAACCAAGCAAAGAGTTCACACAGAGCAGCTGCATCCTTGATCTGTTGGGGAAAAGTGCATAAGACATGATACATTATTTGTGAGGGAAGTCAGACTTCAGATTTCATATTTTGGGAATTTTGCCACTGAGGGACGAATAACGGTTTATTAATTAGACAACACACACTACACGTTGAAAGGTGGTCCAAAGGTTCTTACATGAGCCATTTTCATGCCCTGAATCTCAGTGGCGTTCTTCACAGCCTTGGCGAGGCAGAGTGGCGTGTAGGGAATTGGAGCCCTGTGAGCCTGGAACAGATCAAGGGGAAACATTTACGGTATTTAAAAAAAGCAGCTGATGTTACCTTAAAATAATTGAAAGTGTAAAATGTGGTAAATTTTCTGAATCTTTTCGACCAATGTATTGTGCCAGCTGTCAAAACCAAGAGAATTAAATTAATTGTCTGAATTTTTTTTTAAGTCCGGGTTAGGAGTGGTTTTGTTTGAAATAAGAGTTTATACAGCACATGACAAGAACAAAGGGATTCTTGCTAATTTAATGTTGAACTTGTGACATGTCTGAGAATTTCTGTTTGTCTGCCCACCAGTAAAAATGTAATGCAGGTTGGAAGTAAATTGTACCAATTCCAGAAAACAATCAAAAAATGTGCCATCTAATATGTGTGCTGATACAGATGACGAGATCTGATCTGAGTGTCCAATTTCAATTTATGAAACCAGGAGAACAAAAGTCCAAAGTCCAGCTATTTTTATGTCCTCTATAGTCAACACCAGAGACAAATAAATGTATTCTAAAGGCAAACAGTTTGTTGGTATGGTAGTGCTCTCTCTTACCTTGGGGATGACCTGTGTCAGAGCACAACTGGCCTTGTCACAGATCCACACTTTGTCCTTGGGGCCGTTTGCCGCACAGATGGCCTGGAGCTCGGTGTAGACTGACTCATACGGGAACGTTTGGATGCTCAGCTCAGGCTTGCTGGGGGAGTCCAGCTGCAGATGATCTCTCAGTATGGGATCAGAGAGACGCTTGAGGTCCACAAAAAGCCTGCCGAGAGGAAGGCGAAGCTCAGTGAAGAAGTGAACAGGAACATGAGTTTTAAAAAATGTTTTATTGTAATTTTTTTTTTAAATCTGAGAGTTGATACAACACAAGAAAGGACCTAGTCAGAAGACAACAACCTGGGTTAGTGTCAGAAGTGTGTGTGTGTGTGCGTGCTTGCTTTTTTTGCAGTCTATCAAACACAAAACCACAAAAGAGAAGAGTCTAGCTATAGACCTAGAGCCCTGTTGTGGCGGTTGTATTAGGCACCTTTCATTAGCCGCATGTAGTGAGCGGGAGGGAGAGTAGACCCGAAGGAGGGAGTTGGGTCCCTGCAGTTCTGTAGGTGAGTCAGCATCAAACAAGCATGTTCTTTTGCATCTCTACAATATGATTTGTAGGTCGGAGCATTTCTCTAGCATGTATGCTTCGTGTAAAATGGTGTGTTGTGACACATTTTACCTTAAACTCCTGATATCTGTAATATTGCACTTGGCCATATTATGATTTTGATAACATTTTGATTAATTGTTCAGCTCTAGAATTAAATGTTATAAAACAAAGAAGAAGAATGAAAATATCACACTTTGAGTGATAAAAATTTTACTTTTGGTTAAATAGAAGTATGTCATGTTACATTAGTAAAAGTTTTACTGCTACTTATTGAACTTTGTGTATGTCTGTAACTGCCAAGGCACATCTGTATATTGGATGTATTTTGAATAGTTTAAGAAATTTTGACTCGTAATTGATCATCACCATTTAGTCCTGTAGCCTTTCATATCAGTCAGTAGCATTAAGGTAATTAATAGAAGTCTAATTGAGTCAATATGTTGCTGCATTGTGTGATATCTGATTACCTTATTGTGTTCATCCCAACGATGGCATATGAAAAGAACACTGGGTTGTACTCAATGTCTGCACCACGGAGGTTAAAAAGCCCTGAGAAGAACATAACACAACATTATGAATGTATTAAAATTTGATCAAACTGAAGAGATAAATTGTATCTTTCTATCTATCGTTCTATTTTAGGCCATCCCTGATAATACCGAAAGCAGTGTAGTTAGATTAAAATCAATTTCAAATACTGTATGTCTGTACTGAAACCTCGATACAATCTGTTTGGCGTTAAATATCGATGTTATGATTGGACTGTCATTAATCCTTTGCGGATGCCTGAGCAAATCCCCTTTAATTTAGCCCCCATTGAAACCCTCTTGCCTGAATGAGACCTGATGACAATCAAAATCAGCATGACTCTAATTAACACAAACTCTCAGACTAAACAATCAGAAAACAAGAGCTCATTAGGCACATTAGGTGAACAAGGTGCTCCAACAGGCATCTAGAGGGACACCCGTGCATCCCTGGGTCCTTGGATCGTGATCATGTATCAAAACGGACTTACGTAAGAGGAGTGATGCTGGGTATGGCTGCTGCTTGTTTTACACAGTGATGATTCCTAATGTGACTTGAATTTGTATTCAATACATAAATAAAACATGCCCTCAAATAGGCATTTGAGTTTTTGTTTTTTGTACTGTAATGTTTGGCCAGTAGCTCGCCAATAAGCACAGGGTTAAGATTTATTGTATGGTTACAACAAAAAGTACCAGTCGCATGAGAAGTTGGTGTGAAATTCACTAGTGCAATGAGTTGAAATGCAACAAAACTTTCCTTTCCTGCAGTACTATCCTGAAGTGGAAAATGTACTTTACTTGTATCAAATAACTCCAGTTTGTGCTACGTCATCTTCAGAGCCATATGTTTCCTGTCTGCCAAGCTGTTTTTTTTCCTTTTAGACTTCCTGAAAGTGCTACATATCATTGGTGAAAGTAAAGCATCCCAACATTTCCGTTACGGTGTTCAATTACCTGTTTTGCAGAGTAAATTACATCAATGTGTATTTGTGAAAAATGAACCGTACATGCAATCTCGTCCAACGCTGTGGCAACAAACCAGGTGATTTTCCTCTCTGCCATCTTGGTGCGCAGCACTGTGATCTTGTCTTGCCACGACATACCTATAGGAAGACAGCAAAGCTCACCCACGTGGCACTGGATTCATGTCGCTCAAGACACTGTACATCTAGTTACAGTAAACTGAAACTAGTCTAGCTTGGAAGCAAAAGATAAGACAGGTAAAAGTTATAGGATCAAATATACTGCAACATTTCTGGATGATATTTCTGCTCACAATAAAATAATTTATTAATTCCACACGAATGTAATATGATGTCTACTTTCCTGGGGGACCACAATAAATATTACTCCAGTAATGCTATTCCAGTGTTGCACTGACCAGTGTAGTCTAGTCCCAGGGTGCGGAGCTGTGTGCTGGGTCTTTCTGGGCGGCCCGTCCAGACCACATCAATCAGGTTATCCTGCACTGCCACCAGAGAGTGGCCAGCACTGGTCAGCGCCTTGGACATATTCTTCCACTGATCTGAAACATGACATAGGAAGACATGATGACATTAAGATGCTGCACCGATCTGAAAGCTTGTGAATGTTCCAGTTAATGTGCGTGTCTACCAGCAGCAATGATCCAAGGATCTACTCCCACTTTGGAGTTCTCTGGCAGGACACTGATCAGCCAGTCCTCCTGAGAGGGTGTCTCCTTCAGTCCTAGAATTGAGATATGAGAGTGGTAAAATGTGGCTGAATCATACTGGTGCATCTTTAAAGATTTGTTTTTCTCCTGTGCAGACATAAATAGAACCATCTTTGTTTCATTACACTCTCAGAATAACTCAAAACATTCTGACTTGCACTCAAGCTTCTAGCTGTGATTCATGCTTTCTTATCAGTGCTTTTAGCTATTGTGTTGTGCATAAAGACATTATTATAGAATCTGTTGTGTAACTCTTGCACTTTCAAAATATGTGGAAGTACTCAAAACTAACCACAACTCCTAACATGAGAAAAACCTGAAGCTTAATAATACACTGTTTTTAGCTTTCATAACATTACTAAGAGGCAGTTATTATATTCATCATGTATGACAGAAACACCAAGCAGGGCATTACCCATCTTCATAAGGGTCCAGTTGTTGTCCATCTGCTGACTGGCCTGGAGGAAATATCGCCCATCAGTCCACATTGCAGCATGCTGCTCTGTGACGATGGCTGTTCCTACAAGCCACAACAAACAAGGAAGATCTTTATGGAAGAAAAGTGATACTGGAATAGTGATACATGAGTATGTCTCTGTCTTTCCCCTCGCGGATGTGTCAGTTGTGCTTGTACGGTAAAGCATTGGGTCAAAAGGTGGTCAGTTCTGAGAAGTATGTAGTATGCTCCCCTGAATTTAGAACAGTGAACAAACTGAGACTGAGTGAGTTCTCATTCTGTCTTTTCAGGGCAGACTTTCCCACGGCGGTTTATTGCAAATGTAAACAACCTGAAAGTTACACCTCTACTGACATAATTCTGTACTAACTAAACTGGACATGGGACAAGATTTGTCAGTATCTGGGTGGTTTATCTTGGCCAGTCTAATTATCACATTGCTCCAGGGGTTTTCGACAGTGGAAATAAGATATTAGCTCTAATCTACCCAACTAAGATTTGAACTCTAGGTGACTTTTCAGCCTAAAAAATATACACTTGAATGCACACTGACACACGTGAGCAAAACATACCTGCAGAGCCATTAAATCCACAGATATATTCACGTCTGCAGTCACATGGTGCAATGTATTCACTCTGAAAGACATGGGGACAGAGAGGGAGGGAGGGGGGGAGAGAGAGAGAGAGAGAGAGAGAGATCAGCTTCATTAACAATCAGTGTGAAGTGGCCATCAACCAGTCAGACATTTTAAATGCCACCTTTGCTACTCTTCTCACATCATGTCTTGTGCATGGAGAGGGAAAAGGGAGGAGTAATGGGCAGAGGGCTACAATTAATTGCGAAGGTCAGACAAGACGACCAGACGTGAATCAGGACACACATCAAGTAAAATAAGCAGGAGTAGTAGCTGTAGCAAACATGTATTAATGCAGTATACACGTGTTTCCCGTGTGATCTCACTTACCTGGTGTGCATCTCCAGAAGGGATGATGTAAGCCTGTAGCGGCTCAGAGAAATATTTACAGTTCTTCATGACTTGGCGAAGCTGCCTGAGCAGCTCTCCTGTGATCTTTGGAGACATGACCTCGTCTGATTGGAGACAGAACATAATTCACTTATTAAAGACATATTTCTTGATAACACTTAACTCACTTAATATGTAACATCAGGTGCATGTCAACAGCTGCTGGGATTTACCAAGTGCACAGTGTTACGCCTTTATGTCATGAAAAGAATCAGTTTAGTCTTGTAAAACATTCATTTCCAACAACTAAACTTTAACTACCTTTAACTACAGCAAACATTAAGACGTTCCCTCATTTATTGTGATTGAAACCCACCTTGATTATCTACAGATTACCTGACTTTTGGGAGGCCATGTTCACTGGAGGTGGCTGTATCTGGACACTGACTAACTACCTGACTACAAACGTGGAGCTCAAAGTCACAGTCCACACCTGGATCTTTAACCTGCAGTAACATGCTGATGAAGCACCTGCCATAGGAGTTAAATATTAAAAGATCAGATTAGTGTGAGCCGCTTTTTGACCTACTTCCACTGTGAAAAACCTACTGAAACAAAGGCCAGAAGATACTGAACAGCGGTGAGTTTACTATCACTGCTCACATCCTAAACAGCGTCCACGAACCGACCAATCACGTTGCAGCATTTTTCATCGAGGAGCGCTGCTATTGGCTGAACAGGCCGCATGCGATTGTTGTTCATAAGTTGGCATCACATGAATTATCCCGCATCTAAACACACCAGCTAAGCTAACTAGCTACATATATATTAAACATGTACTTTTGATAGTCTGATAGAAACAACATATCAACAGTTTGGGCTGAAGTTGGCGGACAATTTTTTATTCACACATCACAATAGGCTAACAATAACACACAATAACTAATTCATTCAGCAGTAGAGGGTGTGGTAGCTTGCAGGAAAGTTGCTAGTTAGCGTTATTTTTCCAAGTTTCACAGCTCTAAATAAATACCTTTCGCTCTGCTTTGCTAACAAACAGTGAGCTACAGACACAGAAGGGACATGATTCACCGTATCCGTCATCTGAAAATAGTCAACAACATCCCTCCGTGCTCCGCTACGTACCACCGGAAGACGGAGGGTTAGCCCCCCGCACACCGCCGCTAGCTAACCTCAAAGTCCCCCCACATGCAGCCAGTGAAACGCCGAATACACACCCGCTGGTTTCGTCTCGGAAATGTGGCTCTGGGACTAAAAAAGGAAGCGCTCATTCAGCAGCTTGGACCTTGTGTTAATTTACAGGACAGGAGGCTGCCATGTCGCTGTTGACGTGTACAGTCACGTGACCGCAGCTTCTTCCAGTAGACGCAGAAGAATCCAGACTCGCCTCTTTTCCTCTGAATAATTCATACAACCAAGAAAACAACAACACACCATCACAACACTTCATCTAAATATTCAAATATGTGAACACATCATCTAAATTTTCAACTATATACAACAACACATCGTCTAAATATTCATCTAAACACTATAACACATCATCTAAATATAATGACATATCATCTAAATGTTCATCTAAATATCATAACACATTATCTAACCCATGAGAACCCAGTCCTATTTCATAGATTACTGGAAATTATGGGGGCTATACCACAGACCAAGTGGACCACATTGAACACATTTCTGATGTTTTTTTTGTTCACATTCTAATTTATAATATTGTATGTTTATATAATATTTTTACTATGTTACTTATATTTGCATTTATTGTTTTCTATTAATTTGTTCAAGAAATATGGTCAGAACAGGTTACATATCATAAAATGACACTTTCAACACCATTGTGAGGATATAAGTGAAAAAGACAGAAAAAGGTATCGGGCATGTAACAGATTAAATAGGTAAATAATACAGCTAAAAAGTGAGTTACAGAAAAGGTGCTTAACATAAATACCAAATTAGTTGATATTTAACTCGGCAGTTTTTCTGTTACTGGCACTTGTCTTGGCACATATTTAATCATTTATCTATTTTGGATGGGCATTACCTGCACTGGCTGTAGAAAACTTCAGTTTTCGGCTCATCTGTAACCTCTCAGTCTTTAGTCTTTTTCTGTTTTGTAGTTGTAATGTTTATGTTTTTAATACATTGATTTTGGTCCAGATGCTCTGCAGCAAATTTCCAAAAGGTCAGAGGTCAATCGGAGCAGTTGAGCTGATCTACTAACAAGTTAAAAAAAAAAAAAAGCAAGTGCCCTGGAAGAAGATGAGCATCTGCCAGGGGAGATCCACAACCTGGCAACACAAAAATTATTCTGATTAAGGGATTATATCAGATAGATAAAACAACAGTTCAATATTTTTAAATAATTAATAAAGTCTTTAGCTACAACTTAGAAACTCTTTTTTTTATTGTTGACTTATTGTTGCAAAAATCTTAATCTTAAAAATGCATTACAGGATTACTGTCCCGCTGAAGCAGTAAAGACTCACAGCCCAAAGTTTACAAATATTAATGTCTTTTATTCACAATTTTCCAGATATTTACACAAAATTTGACATGGATATGTGGATAGTACGCAAATAAAAAAGTATGGATATCTGAAAATACAGCATTAATTTCACCCACATATTTAACAGTCCAAATGAATAAAATATGAACAGTGTCGGTTGTGGAAAAATGAAGTGTGTGAATCTATAAAGACTAAACTGAACAATTAATGAATAGCTTGTTGCCTAAAATGATAATTACAAAAAGTAAAATATAACATAGAAAGATCTTTACTGGTTGACAGAAATTGTCAAAAGAAACACAGCTATTATTTGCTTGATAATTATTCAGATGACAATCGTATCACTTGTCGGGCTACATTTCATAAACATATTCACAGTTTTACAATATGAGGATCTACCTATCCTCATTGATGATGCACGGTGTGGCTGAATCTGTGAGTTATGAATAAGCTGTGTATGGCAACAGGCAGGAGGCAGCAAACATCAAGCCGAGAAGAAGAGTTCCTGGAACCAGCACCACACCTGCACTCCCTGAGGGCATCACATTAAAGTGAAACTCTATTAACACAGCCTGTGACTCAGTGGATGCTATTTTTGTACATGGAGATTGTCTAATTAAAATTAATTGGCAAATACACCCCTCCTGACTTATACTTTAAAAAAATGTTCTGCCTTCAAGTGCCCATCAAAAATATATTAACTGACTAAGACAAGAGGTTTAACTTAGAAGGCATTAAACACAGAGCAAAAAGAGCAATCTTTGGCAACGTGGCATCAATGATTGATTTTACATTTTTTATTAATTTGATTAAATTTGGATATATTTATTTATTGATTAAATATATATATTGTACATATTTACAAATGTGAAACAAATATAGTCTGGAGTAGATTAGCATAATAGTTATGAAACAAGAGAATGTTCATTTGGTTTATTGGCTTCATTGACTTCATAAGTGCTCTTCTCCTTTACATGCAAAATCAATTTCACGTTCCCATAATGCACCTGAAGTCCAGTTAAAACTATACAGCATGGAGTGTACTTACTTGTACATATGTCTGCCTCTCTGAAGTGGCCCATCTTCTCGCTGGTTTTGACAGACTTCAGAAGTTCTGTGCTCACGTCCCCTTTAAGATACAGACAACATGGCAATGTTTAATTACACACATATAGTCCAAGTCAAAATTACTGATATGTTGCACTTCGTAATAACTGCAACTAAGTCTAAAGGCAGTTATTTATCATCTTTTCCATCATTAAGTCAGACGCTGACATGTCAGAAATGCTGCAGTGTATTTCAAATGTTTCAGGAATTGCAATAAACCTAGTAGCAAATTTGGTTTCTCTTTCAGCTGGTTGTCAGGTGGGTGCTTGCTTTACAGGGACTTTTGCTTCAGACAGAGATCAATTTCAGTAATTCACAATAATTTCTATTCTCTCAAACATAGAAAACATCATCACACGCTCTCAGCTGTTTGCATCTTCCTGCTTTATTCCCTTCACTCTCATAATACCATTAAAGGAGGCCTTTTCAAGAATGACTGCAATAGTCAACTGTCCACCTCGTGGGAGGCTTCTGACGGCATAAATGCCTGTCCTGTGCTATACTGTGTGAAACCACTGTACAGACACTTCTCTGTTCGTCCTGGGGGACAGAGGAAGGGACAGAAAATGAGACACTAAAATCCAGCATCAGGTTACTGAGCAGTTTTTTCAGGTTTTCTAAAGATCGTCAATGCCCATAATTGTTCATTGTCCTGATGAACACAGCCTGGGCACACAGATCGCCCAGATAGATCCTGGAAGCCTGGGGAAGCTAAAGTGTTTATGAGCTTACATGCCGTACATACAGTCCATTGGGATTATATTCTACTCATCTTGGCCTTAATGTGGCCGGTACACTCTCTCTGCTAAATCAGCCTCATCACATAAGCCACATCACATCATCGCAACCTAGTTAAATTTTATTGTTGTCAGAGTGTCAGATCAAACCACCGTGTTCGTCATGATGAGTGGCGGTGTCTGTTGGGAACATTAATAACATGGTTAATGGTTATGCAACTAAGTTTTCTTATGAATGCCAACTCACTTCCTTAAGTTTTTCTTTACTCATGTTTCAAGTGCCATTATTGTGTTGAAATGCAATACATTGCATTTCCCTTTTATTGAAAATTAGACACACATTTGTTTTGACAGAGGAAAATCTTTTTTTTTTTTTTTTTTAAGGTTTTCTGCCTTACCAGATATCATGAAGCTGACTTGCTGGCATCGTCCATCGGCTGCAGAGCTGGGCGAGTCAGGCAGTATGGTGACTCTGGCTGGTTCCACCTGCAGGACATTTGCAACCCTCCAACGGAAATCATACCTGGGCAAAAAGAAATAAAACACCAACTTTGTAGTAACATTATATTTTAGATAACTCTAGATACTAATCAAATCCAGATATGATCAGCTTACGATGTGCACAATTCCACGCTTCATCGTGATTTCTCAGTTAACTGATCCAGTAGCGTCTGAGTCATAACAATTTGATGCCTTCATTAGCTTATTCTTGGCAGATGTATCATGAATTCCTGTTGCTCTCCATTCCAAGGCAGATGGTGGCCCACCCAGAGCCCAGTGCTGCTCGAGAATTTGCTTCTTAAAATGTAGTTTTTTCTTGCTTATGATGGGAATTGTTGGGTCTCTGTAGGTAATATTTGTATATAGTTGTAATTTGGTCCTATATAAATGAAACTGAAATGAACTGAAATTGAATTAACGACACCACCAAAACTCCTGGAGCCCAGTTATGTAGAAAAAAAAAACATGTTTTTAATCATGTGCACCTGCTCCCCCTGAAATATGAAGCTGTTTTTATCTAATTTGTTAGACGCTTTAGGTACTTTGTGTTACCATGCAGTCAACGGGAATCATTTTATGAAGATAAACTGGTCTTTAAAAAAAATGACCTAATGGAATTTTATATGTTCTTTAATGTTTTGATTAACAAGTTTAAAAAAAATGGTTGGAGTGATACCCCCTTTTTCTCTTTCTCTCTGTTTTATTTTCTTACTTTAATTCAGTAATCTATAGTCATTTATAGACGACAATATGCAATAAAATGGAGACACTCTCCCCCAAAACTGTCTATAAAATAGTTTGATCATAACTTATTATTATAACTAACTTATTCACAAAGTACCAAACACTTTTATGCACTGTTTATTTTATCACGTAATTAAAAAGATGTTATTAGATTTCGTTATGAGATTACTAGGGATTCCCTGAGATTAGTTGCATGTTGTTACACTAAAGGTCAAAAGGTTTATTCTCTATGCACGAAAATTTAATTGTGCAACATTAGAAGATTACTGCACATGTACAAACTTCTGTTTCTACTCAAAGAAACCACCCAATTTATGAAGTCAGAAAGGCCACACAGTATTTATAGAAACAACCTGTCTGTAGCACATGTTGAGACCAGAAAGTCTGCCGAGACCTTTGAGATAAATTGGGTATGAATCATGCAGTATGAATTTTAATTCCACTCACCTGTTGAAGATAGCCACGTTCGGAAAGGTCTGCACTGCTGAAGGAGATTCAGGGAGGATGCTGGCACATGCCACGATGCTGTCGCCATTCTTCAGCACAAGAGATCTGTGGACCACTACAAACACAGACAAACAATAACTACATCTGTTCCCCTCAGATTATGGCTAAACTAGCATTGCTATTAAAGGATCGTTTCAATGTTTTATTTAAATCTGTTAAATACACCCATGCAGTCTTGCCTGGGTTTTACCTGTGCTGTCTCCGCAGAGCTGGATGATGCTGTCAGTGTAAACCTGCTCCTCAGTCATGCTGACTGGGCCTTGCCTTGCGGACACCTCTCCCACCACACAGCTCAGAGGGGTTTCCAGGGAACAGCTGGAGCTCTGAAGGGGGAACCGAAACAAGGAAGCGCAATTTGGGTACTATAACCATGACTGGTTATGCAAGTTATTTGACATTTAATCGTCATATTTTTTCAGAAAAAGAAATTCCCAAATAATAGACTTCCTTCTCTGCACTGCTCTAAAGTTTTGTCCCATACACATGCTTGATGTCCTTGTAACGTCTTCATTAATTGCTAACACAAATCTCTTACTTTCTGACCCATTCCTTTCATTTTAAAAACATGAATCCAATTGAGAAAATGTTGTTGCGAAAGTCCAAGTAAATCCACAAATCGCATTGAGCACTGATTATGAAGGCACTATAATTAAGAGTGAAAATGTTTTAATTATGACTTCATACAAGGACAAATCGATTTGACAAAGCTGGGAGGAAATACAATTTAGCCGACACTAAATTTATTGTCTTGAGTTGCTGTTGTCTTACGCATACAGCACAGTCCATACACTATATCATCATACATGATACGAGGTTAAAAAAAAAAAAATACATGTAAAGGACACCTATCAGGTAGTTTACTCGGATATCGGGCTGACGTTGGGAACATGTAATCACTTGATTTGAATTTAGTTGTTTTGATGATGAATTTGCTTACGGTGTCATCATATAAAGTCAGAAATGTAATCCTAATTTTATGCCACCTTTTTAGAGGTGATACATCAATATGAGAAAAATAACAATCATAAAACTAAACATGCCCTAAAATATCCAGAATAATCAATAACTAAGTAAGAGGCAAGTGCACTGATTTAGATTTACACTGCTGATTTAGTGGCTTTAATACTTAAATGTTAGTATCAGCTTCCTATTACAGCAAACTTCAGGAATCAGGAAGAGAAGAAGTGGAGAGGTTAAAGAAGTTTGGTCTCACCATCAGTGTCATGTTGAAGGGATTGAATGTGCCTCCCACATCGTTGCACTGACTGTCACTGGTGTCCTTATCGTTGATGAACAAGGATGTCACATTTGTCTGCAGGGAGAGGAAAAATACAAGTGTGAGTGTGTGCATGCACTAATCTTCTGCATCTTTTTGTGAATGTTCTATGTTTACGTGGCCTCAATCCGTCTCCTATACAGATAGAAACACATACCAGCACATTAACAATGAACACATGCTTACAGTGTCTTCCTAATCTTGCTGCGTACAAAGGCAAGGAACTTAACCTGCCGGCCCTCCAAGGTCGCTGTCTATAATGCACAACCCCATGCCCTCAGATTACAGGGAGCTGGTTACAAACACAAGCCTGAAAAAATCAACAGGCAGCAAAGCGTTTTCTTGATGACTGTCCCTGCAAAATGAAACTCTAACCCTTTCTTTTGTTGCTGTCATTAAAACAACTCTGGCACTATCAGTGTGGATCTGAGTGTGTTTCCTCCCTCCCAGACACTATGCTCCCAGACGCTACATGAATCCCATGTCTAATGCAGTGTTTCTACCTGGCACTGGATCTGAGCTCTCTCCGGTTTCCTTTTCACTTTCCAAGTTGTTTTTCTGTTTTACTGTTTTACTGTTGTACTGAACTTTTCAGATAACTAATCTATCACATTACTTTTCCTTGAATATTTCATCGCCAAATTTTCTGTATCTGCTTAGAGGATTTAAGGCTATTAGTGTTAGAAGGAAATAACTTTAATGTTACTGTAGATAACTGATATCATAGTTGGACTTTTGTTATGTTTTCATTTTTTTGTAGGTTAAGGTCGCAAGACAGAGACTGCCTTCTAAATACGACCAGTGAAATTTTTGTATGTATATGTGTACATGATGTGACTCTGTACTTACGTTTTGTCTTGTTTGATGTGATGATTGAAGGTTAACCTCCAGTATGATATCACTGCTACTCCCATCAGGAAATATCTGCTGGCGCTGAGGAAAGAGAGAGAGAGAGAAATTGTTTTCTTATACTATATAGTTCATACAGAACTGGGTGCTTGCTTTGCATAAATATAAATGCAGTTAAAATGGATATTGCATGCAATTATTAGTTATTAAAATTGCTCATTCTTGCACTCACACTGTGACTCTGCTCAATCAGCCTGAGCAAAACTAGCACATTAAAGTTGAGGGAACACATTTAATCCCCAGACCATCATTTCCTTCTTGATATCATGGCCTGTTATATTACAAGCTCCTATCCATAGATGGAGTGCAGAGCTCAGTATGGGGCCTCTGGAGGGCAGCTGACAGAGGCAGCTGTTCCCTCGGTGAGCTCCCAAGTTCAGGGGTCCTGTAGGTTCCACTACCCATAGCAGACGGATGTTAAGCTAAGCTAATGATCTCGCCCCTGCTTCCCATAGTCGCTTGTTGCGACCCACTACAGGCATAATGAATTCACTGTCTGTCCAGCGCAGCAGAAATACTCTGTCATGTTTTTGTGGCAGCTTGGCACCTGATAAGTTAGCCAGAGAGAAAAACCTTGTATTTGTTCTGCAGCTATTAGAGAAAACCTTCTCATTTTGATTCTTGCAATTCGTTGCTGTCGTGTGGAAATCTCATACCTTAGGTTCTGAATTTCACAAGAATTGATCACATGGTTTTTGAAGATTTCTGCACTTGTGGGTTGAGGGAACACTTTCAGCATGCATTTCACAATGTCAGTGTCAAAATGTATTTTCATCATGCCAGGCAGACGAAGGTCAAATTTCTTAACCTAATTATGGAGGGTGATATTTAACATGACAGAGCCATTTTCGAGGCTTAAGGACAACGTCTCTCTAAATACACAGCGTATCCTATTTCAAGTCATATAGGCATCTGTGAGCTTGGCAGAACTCTGCAGTCCGCTCCTCATCTCTGCCTGAGGCTCGCAGCTCAAGGCTATATTAGTCGCCACTATCTTAAAAAACCTGAATCTCTGACCAAATTGTTTGTAGCTAAGTTGCATTTTGGGTAATAACAAGGAGGAAGAATGCATTGAATGAAAAAGAGGATATCTCTGGTACAGATGCATTGATCTTTTTAAACATCACGAGTGTGACAATTTTACAACTGAACTCAAAAATAAAACAGCTACTGGTTGATTCATTGTCGCTGTAACAAATGCACGTATGTGTTAATGTTTTTTGCACTATATAAATTATCCTTAAAAGTAACATTTGCAATATTTGATGTTTGTGTAGAATGTGTTTATACTGAGCATTCAGTCTAAATTAAAAGAATGAATGAATTGAATGAAAAAGAATTGTGTGGGACAAAACAATTTTTAAAAATCCGGATGAAGAATATATTGTAAACATAAATCAAAATAAACTGTCATCGGTGGAAAAGGCTGGGCTTACTAGTCTGACTTTGCCAGTCACTGCACCGTTGAAAACAGCCTTGGCAATAGCCCACTGTCCATCTGTATCTCTGTCAGCTGAGATGTCAGCACACTGCATTCTTTAGAGAAAACATACACACAGAAAACACAAACAAGATGAGTATAACGTATCCAAATCCCCCGGGGTTAAACCTTTAGAATGTTCTTCTTTACAACATTTTGTTGACTCATTCTCAGGGAATGAGGTAGATTATCTGTGCGTTCTCATACAAAACATGACAAGGATATGACTCGATGTCTCTGACATCCTACACCTGTATTTGCTCTCAGTAGACTGGTCAAGTCTGCTACTGTGCCAGATGACCGCTCATGGTGCTGAAGATTAGATGTCTGTTCATGTTGCAAAGGCATCACTTACCTCTCCAACTTCACAGCTGCTAGAATTGATGCCATTTTCTGTATGCTGTATCTATATCATATATGATTTATCTCTCATCACTTCTGTTGGTATCTTTCTTGCAATACGTACAAACACAGGTTCTCACCTTGATCCATCAGAGAAGTGAACCACCATTGACCTTCCCACTATGCTGTACGGTCCAGTTAAAGGCATATCAGGGTCCATGTATACAGCGTGAGACTGGTTGAGGCCATTCAGCATCCCAAACTTCCCGCTGATGTCCCCAATCTCATACTGGTCCACTGTGCCAGCTCCAGGCGAGGGGCTTTTTGATACGTTCCAGGCTAAAGGGTTGAAGTGGCCCAGGATGTTTGCATTGGAGCAGGGCTCTACACGGCCAGGTTTGATGGGCAGGATGTGAACGTGGTAACCCCCAGCCATGGAGTCGAGATTCAACAGGGATACATTTATAGTTGTGGGGCCTTGTGGGACAGCCTGGGAGAACCTCACCTGGCCGCTGGACGTCCCGGGGCCATACCAGCTACCTAAGCTGGCTTTGGGGACCCGCACCATTGTGACGTTGGCACAAGCAATCCTCGGCCCTCCTCTTTCTGCTTCATGAATGACCACAGAACGACCAGTAATGCCTGACAAGGTTAACCAGGAAGTGACATCGGTGAAGAACTTTTTTGCTCCCACTACGCCTACACTGGGGCTGAGGTCGATGGTGCTGTGTTTGCTGGAGAGGTCTCCCACCTCACAGGATGAGGGGCTGGATGGCCCACAGTAGAGGGCATAGCTGCTGTCTTCTTTGTTAATATTAAATGGGTTCCAGTGTCCTCCTGTTGTGCTGCAGTGCCTTTCATCATTGTCCCTCTCTGAGCTAATGGGGTAGCTGTGAACATGCCAGTTGTGGTTTTTGGTTGGTGTCATTGTGGGATTTCCATATGACAAATCTGCAAAGATGGATACGTCAGACAGAGGGTTGTTCTTCAGCTGGACGAACCAAATCTCACCTACCACAGGGCTCCGGAATGTGGCTTTGGCTACGATGACTTCACCAGGATAGCTGATGCTGGCACAAACATACCTGGCACCATCTGTTTGGTGAATTACAACTGAGCGACCTACAATGCTGTTCTGTCCGAAAAGAGGGAGGTTGAAGTCTGTGAACACCATGTCCACCTCATTTTTACCTGCGAGGGACATATGCTTGGCGCTGAGGTCTCCAGTCTCATACTTGTCGTGTGTTGAACCAGGCACTTTTGGGTATGTGGGATCCTTGGTGTTCACTCCGAATGGATTCCAGTGGCCACCCACATTGTCGTTTGAACACATGCTTGATGGAGGTGACCTGACCGAGGGGATGGGAAAAAGGTGGACATGGTAGGGGCCGACTCTGCTCTGTAAGTTAGTGAGGTTCACTCTCAACTCTGTCACATCAAACGGGGAAGCCTGACGGAAGCTGAGGTATCCTTTGATCCCTCTCATATTCACCACAGCGCTCACCTTTTTCTCTGGCACAAAGTGAATCTGAGCACACTTGTAACTTGACCCCACGCGAATGAGAAGAAAGCCATTGTTCGAGTTGAAGCTGGTCAGGTCTAGACGGGATTTCTCAGGTTGTGTAGGAGTCCCGACATTTACGACACCCAGCTTGGTCAAAGCTGAGGAATCTAAGCTTCCCAGAAGAACGTCACAGCTTGCAGCGGTGCTTGTAGATGCAAACAGTGTGATATGGGTTTGAGAAGCATTAACCTGACCGATTGTAACTAGGTCTGCAATCAGTCTGGGGTTGGTCCGTCCTGTGTTGAGGCGGATGTACACATTACCAGTGACGGGACCGGTGAACCTGGCCTGATAAGTCAAGAGTGTTTGACCTCGACTCACCACCGTGCACACTTTGATGCCATTACATGTCTGCAGAGTCAGCGAGAGGTCGTCCAGGTTTGAGGTTTGTTCAAACAGGTCTGACACATTGACGGTGGTATCTGAAGCCTGATCAGCTGTGAAGGTGAAGATGCTCGGGCCGATATTTGCTTGAGAACAGGGCTGAGCATAATGGCCATACATGACGGGGAAGTTGCTGATGGAAAAGTTAAGTGAATCGCAGGATCCAGCGCCAGACACGTTGACATTGGCCGACTGGGAAGTGGAGTAAAACTGCACCTGTCCTGTGACTCCTCCCATGTTCAGAGGTGCCCAAAATTGAACGCAGGAAAAGGAATCTGGAAATGTTAATAAGGAGGAGGTGATAATTAACACATCATTTAAAACCGGTTTCAACAAGTATTTTTCAGATGAAATTTTCTTGGTGTGACTGGGTTATTTCTGCATTCTTTTGTGCCACGTCAATGGCAGCACATTAATGGGTGCCAATTAAAGGCGCATTATTTGGAAATCTGTTTCCTTCGAATTATGCCACGTTTGTAAGAGACAGCTGTGACAAGGCATCAGCATTCAGAGTCACATTACCACTAAACCTCAGACTAACTACACATAATCACATGAAGTTAAACTTTAAACAACCTATAATTACCAACATTCAACAATTCTTTTCTTCAGCAAAAGACACTATATACAGTGGTAGTTTTTCTTATGGAAATGTGCTTCTGTAAAGGCACTAAATCAGTTACATTGTGCCGCTTGGAAAATACCATGTGGTGGAAATACTGTTTAAATTAGCTTGTACGCACCTTTTAGTTCCTACTCTCAGTTAAGTTATATATGGTAGCCACTTTCATTTCTTTCTTTTTTTTTTATCTCGGGTGTATGAAATTTGAAGTGAAAATTAGATAGTGACAGTGTTACTTTCACAAGGTGACTACAGTTGTAGCTGAAAATCATTGTCACGAGGATCAGAAGGTTGTTGACATCAATCCATTGCACTAAAAGTGATTAGTAGTTTAAGGGAATACATTTTCATAGACACAGACATTGAATTAACCTGAATTCGGGATCAAGGTCTTTTCTGTGACCCCCATGTTTTTGGAACAGGAAATCCTACATTTACCAGAATTTTAATTTTAGACAACCTGCTAACTGGGTAGTCTTCTTCTATGAAACACCACCTTGATGTGATGTCAATTCTCACATGTTAAATCAGCAAACTGTGCACACTTGGGCTTTACTGTACTCATAGTTAGAGAGTACTAGCAACACATTTCTAATACTATGATTTAGATAGTTTCCTGTCTTTCCATGACATTTTAGGATTCACAGAGGCTGATGTATTGATAAAACTGAGCTGATGGTGTATCTCCGCCACAACTGGTCTCAAAACAAGTTAATCATTATAAAGAAAGATAAACAATTTTAACCAAAGCACGCACTCTTTGGTCACTTATTTTTGTACAAGTCTGCTGTTTTGTCTTCCAACTGAGAAATTGAGCGGCGGACAAGAACATTAGAATGTTTGAATACATAAATCATTGCATAAGTCCACGTGGTACTTTATGCAAAAGATCAAAGATGGCAAAAATACTCACCGAGTAAAGAAAACACCAGGACGGCTGTCAGAAGGCACATGTTGGCAGATGTGTGCAAGACACACAGCAAAGAGAAAAGGTCTATTCGGGAATGAAATAAAATTATGTTTAAAAAAACTTCACTTAAGTCATGTAAATCCTCCTTGAAGGTGTGGAAAAACAGCTCAGTTACAACAGAAGAATTACAACAAAATGATGGAGCGTGTCATGAATGTGTCATGTGTGACTGGTTTTCAAAAATGTGCAGCCTCCCTTGTGCTTCTGTTTTTCAGCTGCAGTCTGTCTGTCTGTGTCAGCCTGTGATTGGTCAACAGGGCGACAGTGTCTCGTGTATGGAGGCAGGGGAGGGAGGAAGAGGACTTGGCAGCCTGGATGGTGGGTGGAGGTAGCCAGTCCCTGTCATGGCATCCATAGTTCAAAACAAGTTTTCAGTAGAGAAATGCACCTGTTGATCATGGAGTTGATGAGGAGTCAAAAATGTTGATTTTTTTGGGTGATTAGCAGACTTTATGCTTTATAAGATAAGATGACACTTTACTGCTTTTGCTGCTCTCCGTTTTACTTTGTCAGTTTGGTTTGTTGGCAGCCATTAAACAAACAGGGAGATTAAAATATTAAAAGAACAGATGAAGCCAAATATAGAAAACATCTAACCAAATCGGCTGCAGTTCTAAATGAGATAAAGTGCAGGTTTGCATGTCTCTGTATTACATTAAGACATTCAGCTTTTCAGTGTTAGCTGAATATTCAAGTCATTCAATTACCTTGGAAAATTCATAGCATACACACATATGGACGTGCTTGGTGGATGTGAAAAATAAAGTGCCCAGAATGAAGCTTGTAGCCTCACAGTTTCATGTTTTTTCAGCTGGTGGCTCCAGGATCCGTTCTTTTCGCTTCCATTATACGACCCTATTTCTGCCTCTTCCTCTTCCTCCACACAGAATATGCCTCAGCTGCCCTTGTGACAGGGTTGAGGGAAAAAAAGAAGGAGAGAAAATAGTAACTTGCTCTAAGAATAGCAGCCCAATGGCCCATCATTGTGGGGCTGTTTGGGGTAGGCCACAAAGCTATTTACACATATTGGAGGGTCTGTGAAGTGGGTCAGGTCCTTCACTTGTTTAGATTGCTGATTGCAGCAGGAGCTGGAATCGTGACATGATCATGTCTCTGTCCCTGCACGTACACACAGGTTTACCATTTGGACACACACACACATGCAGGGCACAGACGTCAAAAGAATGGGGCAAATAGAGCCAGAAGACAGACCTGACAGTAGTAACAGGCTGTTGCCTTAATGAGGTGATGCTCTCCACAGCATTACACAGGATGAACCGAGGAAAGTGTGTGTCTCAAAATATATCCTATAATCATTTGTAGTTTTATAAAATGACTAAGAGTATGATTATACGCTAAGAGAACCAGAATAATTTAATAATAATAAGAATCTTTTTAATATAGACATTTTACATTATAAGTACACATAATCTTGTATGAGGACAGGTTTAACATTCAAGACACAACAAGTGCTATCAGTGGAAAAGATGAGATAATGAGTACAATCACAGCTTCAAGGAACTTAACATGCAAACATGCAGGAACACAGTTTCATAACCTTTATGTGAGTATCATTTATCAGAGCTCTCACATGGTTTTGCATCTCACTGGTCATACACGATTTAGTTTTCATATCATATCAACTTTTCATATCACACTGAGATGTCTGGGAAACATAAGGAAATAAAGATGTCAAGATGTTTCCCAGAGCTGAGAAAAAGAGAACCTATGAGTAATAAGACTGAAACTAAAAATTACTCATTTGTACCATTCTGACCACTCATAAGATCACAATATAATTGTCACTGTAACTAGCTAAGTATCATCAGCGATGCAGATAACATCTGTTAAGCACTGCACTGATTGCTGCAAACATTTTTTTAAAAGGTTTTTTTTTTGAGTGAGTGAGTTAGAGCATTACTAAATATATAATCAAGTAAAAAATACCATGACACAAAGAAAAGCTACTTTGTTATCCAAAAAAAGGGGAAAGATAAAAAGGGGAAAATAACAGGCAAAAAGTACATTTATCTTCTTCCTCATAACAACATAAAACACAATGTTTCCTTATAATAAATCCTGCTAGCTTAGTGAAATAATCCATCTTTGTTTTGTACAGCTCATTTTCCATGCCATCTTACATCACATGCAATTGTAATTGGAGAAGGTTTGAGGAGGAAATTGGAATACAGACAATTTTCATATAATAGAAAATGCAGTTGTTGAGGCAGTTCAATATTAGGACCGAAAAAGCAGCCACAACCTTGAGACAAAATGGTTCTGACAGTTTATTTTTGGAAGGTGAGGGTAGGCGGAAGACTTGGCTGGAGTGGTCAGGCTGAGGTGGTTGGGTATGGCTGGGCAGGGCAGGCAGAGGAGTTGAAGGTGGAAAAACCAAACCGGTTGCTGAAGCGAGGCAGGTTGGAACTTGAATTTTGGTGGAGCTGATGTGGAGAATCTGAAGCACAGAGAAATACAGGTAAACTGGAGTCCAGGAAAATACACCAACAAAGCAAATGATCAAAAAGTTGTTTCAGGGAAAAATTATAAAAAATTACTTGGATTACAAATCCAAGTCCTGCAGTCAAAATCCAAAAAGCAGAGATGCCCTATCAGCAAAATGTCCACAAAAAGTAATTTCCCCATTGTGGGACGAATAAAGGCTTATCTTATCTTTTTTGTCAAGTTGTTGCTAATCAGTAACATTGTCTGTCATCATAAATACAGTGTATAGTGGAGTTGTTGTAAAGTACAAGTACCTCAAAATTGCACTTAAATGCAGCACCCGAATGAGACCTGATACTACCTGCATGCTTACAGTATATACGGCAATTAAAAAACAGATTTACAAGAATCATGCACAACTTGCACACACGCATACACATGTGCGCACATAATTGTTGCCTTTGTGTGTAGATTGTTTCCATACATCCTGCTCAGGACCAATTTGTACTTTTTGTAGAGTCACGAGGAAGAAGAGCAGCAAACCCCCCTAATTATTTTAAGCCTTGCTGACGTCATTCAGGTTGTCACAAGACCTTTTTGTAGTGAGCATTAACATTGAGTCCCGTTAGTGTTTCCTGCTGCCAGTAGTGGTAAATTTACTAGAACCTTTGTCAAATTAAATTACTAGGGGGAAAAAATGTGTCGCGTGTTGCATTGATCAAAGTTTCTCTTGGTGTGTAGGTGTTAGGACTGAGGTGTCACCTAAAACAATTGTCCCAGACAGAAGAGGCAATCAAGCACTTCAAAGTGCTTAGAGTCTTCGTTTATCTGTTGCTCCTCTTTTGTTTGTTGCTATTGTTTTTTGCACGTGGCCAGATAATAATCAGAGCAAATGATGTAGTGGCAAAATGTCAAACGACAAATATGCAGAGGTAGAACGGGTTCCCAGGGACGCTGGCATGATTGTGTCGCATAGGGGCGCCGCACTAGAGGGGGCGCCAAAGCGATGGGGGAGGGGGATTATTTCTGGTCTACATTTTCTGTATGTAACAACTGTTTGTGCATGTGTAAATAGTATGGTCAATAACAGAGGCACGTCACTGATTTCTACCACCAGCCTGCATGGTGACACACATCTGTATCTGACGTCTGAGAGACGCTGAGGCTCAGCTGCTCTTTATACTCGTGCCAATCCGAGGCGTGAACAGATCATCATCAAAGCACAAAGACGAGCGCGAGGCGTCTGTAGGAAGGTCCACAACTCTGAACAGGAGCGAGTTTGATCACATCAGATAACACTTGTCTTTATTCGTCCCACAGTGGGGAAACTCACATCGACCCCTGAAAACTGCCACCTGGAACCGTCATCAGTTATATTCCAGCACTTTGTAACGTCCAGCGAAGACATGTTTGGACTCCATCACTAGCTCAGGTGAGGCTCAGGTGACCCACCCTGAGGAAGAAGGCACCATGGACACTAGCGATGGAGCGTCAGACGTTAGCGCGGCCACAGCTGCTCCTGCTGATCATCAGATCATCACTCAGATGGGATCAAAATGAGAAATGGTTAAAGAACCTCGGGTGGCTTCGACAAAATGAACAAATAAGCAATAGACAACTGTGAGTTAAACTGCTATTCCGTGAAAAGACCTGATGAGTAAAACTGATTAAATCAAGGCTCAGATAACAAATCTCTGTCCCTCTATGAAATACTGCCACCAAGTGGACACAAAGAAAATGGTGACAAACTCAAAAACACACAGGAACCAGTTTTCCTCATGTCCCAGAAAAGGGAAGATGAGTTAGGTCAGCATTTAATATACACAATTTTAATTTCACTTATGAGTACAAATGTATTTTTTCTTGATTTGGGTACGTACCTGTGAACCTACTCTACAACAAAGTAAAATGCCACTTGAGAATACAGTAGCCTATGTATTTTCGACCCTCTAGATTGCACAAAATCACACATAAACACATCTTTTCAATGATTCACTTTAGACAAATGAACCATGACTCATTATGTTTTCTGTCTCTGTATTTAAGGTAAGCACTGTGCCTTTATCGGAGCTCTCATTTTCATTTTGGTGAATGGGTACTTCACCTACAGGTTGTACTCTCTGACAGCCAGTAGATGGAGGCAGTGCAGCATATGTATGTGTCATATTTGCTATTTGCTTGTTGTCTAAGTGACACTTCCTGAAAGAAGAATGAAATGCATAATTAAATGACAATATGAGTTAATGCTTGAGACACAATTGTATTTGCACCACTAACATTACAGATACCTGTATAGTGTACAGTGAGCACACACTGCTTATTTGACTGTAGCCTGGTAGATAGCATATATAACCGTCATATATATAACAATACAAGGAGCATAAAAACAGGGATAGAAAGCCATCATTGTTCCAAAATAAAAAGGAAGATAAAAATCCACCAATAATAATAATAATTACAATAGTAATAATAATGTAGGTGTTAATTACAAACAGGGATAAAACGCAATACCAAATAAGAAAATAAAACAGACTTGATAATAGCAAAAATAGGATTTAAAAAATATGGATGCAAATAAATACAATTAGTTCGTAACATATGGTGGAAAATAAAACCCTCTGGAAAATAAAAACAAAAATAACCACAGTTCGCCTGAATCACGTGTGCTCCATCTCAAGCAAGGGATTTGCCAAAAAGTGCGCCCCCAGTTAAGACGAACGAACCTTCCACTTCCTGCCATATCGTGACTCCGTGTTTCCGCTCTGTGCACCGGCGCAGATCTATACAACGTGTGCGCCGGCTGCTCCGGCCGTAGGGAGCCGCTCAGCACCATCACACTGACTGCACATCGGGCAAAGTGCTCCCACACGTCCTGCTGAACGGAACCATTGAATTCAAAGCGCGGACCAGAGACAGAAAAGATCCTGGGACGCTCGAGCTCCTGCGGGTCGACTGTGTTCCTGAAGCCGGTGATCCTCACAGCAGGTATGTGCACCATCATAATCATATAGTTTGAGCTTTAAGTGAGGATGTATGTTGTGTTTGTCTTGTATATGTTTGCCTTTCCTACAATGCCGCTGCCATTATAACTATAATTCATTTTGTCCATGTATTACTGTTTACTTTCACTACTTATTCTTCTAGCACATGTCATGAAGCGTCCTCCTTGTGAGTTGATGTTGTGTTTGATATTTACTTCCTTTGCTCCCAGCAGCACTGGTTTAAACATCCAGTAGTTCTGTGTGTATATTTACTTGGAGTGATTGTAGTTGTATATGAGTGTTACTGCTATTATCTCACAAAAGTAGTGAATCTGCACAGCGTTTACTTTCATTCATTCTGTGTTAACAACTATCATATATTTTAATGGTACATGTTTATGTTGGAGGGAAAACTTTCAAATGTGCCTCCTTCTGGAAAGAGGTCAAAGGTCAGGGTCAGCTGCAGCACAGCCCCTACCGCAGCTGATAGGGATTCACCCAGACTATATATTGATACCACACATTATGTACTAATGGGGAAACTGTTTTAGCAGAGTACACAAAGGTTTAATGTCCTTTACTGTTTTGATCTGCTTTTGTGGTTTTCACCTGACCAGATGAGGATGAGGTTAGATAATCCTTATATTTAATTTATATTTAATTCAGGTGTTGCAGCAGCACAAGGACAGAAAGAAGATAAGATAAGATATACCTTTATTCCTCCCACAGTGGGGAAATTTAAATAAGGACAGATAAATAAAGAAAATAGTCATAAAAAAGCCTTCAGAAATAAATAAAATAGGAATAGAAGTTCAAATACAAACTGTACCAGTGCAGTTAAATTCAAAATTACTTGTCAAGAGTGACAGTGTGTGATTAGTAGTCAGCAAGCGTGCAAGCATGTAGTTCCTCCTCATATTTCAATGAGATCCATAGTGATGAAGTCTTACAATCTTACTCATGTTGTTAAAACACGTTTTGACTAAAAGGAATTTTAAGTCATTATAAAGTGTACATGATAGTAAGACTGCTTTACTTTACATTTAGATGCAGAGTTATCAAACTGTCAATAGGTCATTTTAATTGTTCCTACAGCTGATTTATATGCAATTATTTATTAGGGCTTTATTTTTATTATCAATTAATGTGCTGACTATGTTCAAAATTAATTGTTTAGTCTGAAAAATGTCAAAATCACAAGTTCCCAGAGCCCAAAATGACGTCTTCAAATAGCTTCTTTTGTCCAAACAAAAGTCCAAAACCTACATTTGCCATCATACATGATTCAGAAAATCATCATCATTACGTTTACAAAGCTGGAACCAGTGAACGTTTGAAATTTTTGCTTAAAAAGTTACTGGAAGGCCTGGTCCGTTCATTCATTTTAATTTTCTTTATATTGACTAACTGATTAAGACCAATGTTTGCTGCTCTATTACTCATACATCAATGAGTATTCCCAGCCTTGTAATGTTATGTTGATGTATTATGGAAACCTTTCACTTCTAGTTTACTTCATCAGTACAAGCTGAGCCTGGTTACACATTGATGTCGGCAAACAGTGATTATCATTATTATTATTACGTCGTTAATATCTTCTCTCTACATTAAAGCTTTTGTGAACAGGTGGGAACGTCTTTTCATCCTTTCAGCTGGATGACTCGTGTGTTTGTGTGTGTAAACTGCTAAATCCTGAGGAAAACATTACCTGTTCACAGGCCAACAGTTGCATTACTCTTTTCTTTCATGCAGCTCCTTCTATCGTCTCGCTTCCTCGCAGCTTCCCGCCTTTTCACTGTCTGTTTCAAGTTTTTTCTTCCCTGACTTTCCTCTTGTCATGCCTCCAGGTTCTGCAGATCAAAAGTCTGGCAGACAGCCCCCCCTCTCACCACCACCACCGCCACCACCACCACCATCCCTCTCTCCCCTCTCTTCAACCTCATGTTACCCATGAGCACCTCCTCTGCACCTCTGGCTCTGAGATATTTTTCAACCTGTAATGACTCTTTCAGGGTAGCCATTTCCACACCAAAGCCTGGCTGTCGGAATTTAAAAAGGGCCCAGACAAATATGATAATTGCCTCCAAAAGGCCTGTAGTCTGACATGCTTGATTTTTCAGTTCTCTTTCTTTTTTTTCCCCTTCCTTTATTTTGTTCGGCTAAGCTCTCTGAAATGCTGCGAATGTTCACCATATGGGACCCTGAAATTTAAAATGCTATTCTCAGTTTTACTCACAAAGAGGAGGGGCCCTCATTCAAAATCCTTCAGGGACTTTCTATAAATTAGATATTTAACTTAAAAGCCAATGACAGAATAGATAGAAAATGCAAACATGCTCCATATTTCTTTTTCCTCCGCCTCCGCACGTCCTCTTTGATGTAAACTCCATTTTCTCTCTTGTTTTGCTCCAAGCGTCTCACAAGGTCCTCATCAATATTGCAGTTGCTTGGGACTCCAGGGAGGCGGGACGGAGAGGTTTCAGGCTCCCAGTCCAGTTTAGTTAAGTAAAGAACAGGAATATTACCTACTTCTCAAAGCTTAAAATTAAAGTTCTTTTAAACATGAAAACTTTTTTTTTCGTCAATTGTGCCAGAACGAATTCGTCTCTGTAATGTAATCCAAACGATAGATGATGATGTCATCTTTACACAGCTTCAAAAATGCACATTACAGGCCTGTCAAGGTCCCTTAAACTGCTTGTATGTAGCCAGGTAACTCTGGGTTTAAAGGCCCAAACTTGTTATCAACATTTTTTAAAGCCAGTCTCTCAGAAGAATGTGTTTGTGACATGAGTGATTAAAATATACTGTGTTATTATTTCTTATTTGGATGTTTGTATTTAGAACAGAGGTCTATACATTAGAACCGTGCAGCTGTGTATTGTATTTGTAATGGGCCTATGGTGTTGACCTACACAGCTCTTGCAGGATAAAATTTAGATAGCGCTGAAAAAGGGGAAATCTAGTCTCAACACATCTGCAGCAGTCTCTCTGTCTGAGCTGCTCTCTCTTGTTTATTTTCTCTGCCCTAATGAATGGTTTTATAATAACCCCAGGCACGATTAAGCTCAGCTAATCTTAAGATCCATGCCAAGATGCAGGAAGTGCAGCGTCCACTGTGGTGGAGGAAAGGAATCGCAGCCTCAGAGATTAATAACAAAGTGGCAGTGACCGGTTGAGTGGGTGCACTCTGCAGGGACCATTAATGAGGCATGTCCATAGTAGGACTTGATTGCATGGGAATGTTTCGGGGGAAACAGGAACTGAAGACCGAGCAGGGAGATATTGAGGGAGAAAATATTTAATGAATGCAGCTTTTTGTTGCTTTGGGTAACAGGTGTGTAGAAGAAGATGAGAGGCAGCTCCTTTGGTTATTTTCTGGTCTCGATGCCTCCTGCAAAAATGTTTTTGCACGTAATTTTTTCCTGCATAACACCCCGCATAAAAAAACGAAAGCGTGTGCGTGTGTTAGTGAGCCTAGAGCCATTTAAAACACACACACACGGCCCAGTGCATTTGAACCTGTCCAGAGGACAGAGATGACTTCATCATTACCTCACCCTGCTCTGCTAGAGGACTTATCAAAAACATGTGGCTCCACTCTCCCTGCACTCTGCAAACTGATTGAGTCTTGGACTCCAATGTTTTTCCTTTGTTAGAGGATGTGTGTGTTTTGCGCGCAAGCAGGCTTCATTTTATTATCTCGGATTTTCTCGTCTCTCTCTGGGTTTTGACTTCATCTGTCATTTGTTTGGCTTATTTGTGGCCCTGGGTTTGGTCAGGCCGGGTCGAGGCCTGCTCAGTTGGACAGGATCATACGACGTGCCCCAGCTCCTCAGCCTGTGTGTACGTGTCTGTTACGCCCAATGAAAGCAGATGAAAAGCGTAACAGGGATAACATTTTATTAACCACATTATCACACAGCCATACAATACAGTGCTGGCGTTTTGATTTGTTACCTTTGGACAGAGTCAAGCCTGTTTCTAGTTCTTGTGCTAAGCTAAGCTAATTGGCTGCCACAGTAGTTTCGTATTTACTGTACAGACATGAGAATGGTATCAATCTCCTCTTCTCACTCCTGGCAAAAAAGCAAATATATCACTATATATATAACTATTCCTTTAAAGTAAACTTGAAATTCAAAGTTTAAATGCTTATTCTGTCATATCCAGCAGCTTAACAGGAATTAGAACTAACTATGCTTTCAGTTGTGGATAATTTTTTCTGCCTTCATTTTCATATGTTTATTGTGGTCACTGGAATGGCACCTTTGCAGGCAATGGAAAAGATTTGGTGTATTTCCTATTTTGGTTGGCACTAACCAATGCCATATTTTGCAGACCATCATAATCTACAGTAACTGATGTTTTGTTACCTTTTTTTGTCAACGGTTTCCTCAGTCTCGGAGGACATTGTGAGTTCACTTCTTTTTTTCCAGAAGACATCCACTTTTACATCCATTTCCTTCATCAGTAGCTCAAACAATGCTTTACTGATGGAAATGAACATGCACTGGCTGTTATCACATTTATTTCTGCTGTGTGACAGGTTGTTAGATCCATACTGTGCTGAAAATGTTATCATCTTTATCAACATAAATTTGATCACAATCCATATCGAGATTGTTTTATTGCCCAGCCCGAGTCAATAAGCTGTAATAGCTCCCTTCATTTTGGCTCTCCATTCCCTTAGAGGTCAGCAGCACTGTTAAGATGGCTTTCTGCTCAGTTTTCAGTCTGTGGGTTGATATTCTCCAAAATTGAACTGATGAAAATGAAATGAAAACTCCACTGGTGAATCCACTAATCATGGTGATTCAATGGGAATGAATTGATAATGCCATGAAATCTGGCTGGCTTTACCAGGCCTGAAATCATTGAGCCTGCTTAGCTCCAAATTCATATTATTTTGTTGTGACATGGTTGCTATTTACCTGCTGTGTGCTTGTTTGCATAGTTGAAAATAGATTAATTCTGGTTGGCTACTGATGCTTATGTGCTGTCGACAATCTTGATAAATCAGCTTGAGCAGCATTGCTGATCTGCATCTTCAGTGTTTTATTTTCTATGCTCTGATTCCTCTGACTGAAGGCATCAGGCGAAGCCAAACGGTCTCTTGTTTCATGCTATTGTGCATCCACAGTGAGGGTGCTGTTTGATGTGATACATGTGTGGGCTGAGTGTTTAGATTCCACAGTTGTTTGGTTGCCAGAGCCAGAGGTCCCAGCGGGGTGGGGTTAGAATAACCTTATTATACACTTGTGGGTGGATGAATTACCAAAAGCATCCGGCCTGACGTGGAGTACAGCTGACTTCTGTCCAGCTTCGGGAAGCGTATGCATCCGTATGTGCATCCATATGTCATCGCTGTGGATGTGCGTGTGTTTGCATGCGTGTTGATATGTACATGTCTGTCTGTGTTGCAGTGGGTTTACACAGGCCTTTCTGTGTGTGTGTGTGTGTGTGAGGGGGCAGTCTCTGGCAAAGTATCAGCCCCGGCCAGCAGTGGGTCTTCCCATGCAGTGAGAAGGCGTTTGCATAGATATTAGAGTGGCGTAACCATGGCAGCAGGGTCAGCCTCCGACCATGGGAGAAGGAGAGGGGCCAAGTTTTGGGCCAAATGAGGATTCGGAGCAGACAGCGGCTCTTTTGATCCCCGTGGTCGTCACCTTATTAAAGTGGCACGTTTGGACATTTAATTATCTGGAGTGTTCATGAATGATGAGACTGAATGAGTTGTATCTCATTTGAAATGACACTAATTATCCCGTCAGAGTTTATGAACTTGTGGGCTGAAAATCAACAATTCAGTCATGTGAAAATAACAGTGATCCTGTCTTTTAACATCAAATGGTTATGATATAATCAGGATCTGAGTTTGAAAAGAAGGAATAAATAGACAGAGAGAAGCTAGAATCCATGTTCAGTCATCAGTCTTGAATGTTGATTTGACTGTTGATGACCGATGAAAGCAGAGAAAGGCACTGACTCGGTTTGTTGTTTTTGCCTGGGCTGCTTGCCAGTCATGAGAGTGAGTGTGCTGCCACTGTTTGTGCGTGAGGGCGGGGGGGTTGGTATCCCCATTCCTGTGCCCCGAGGGTCTGCATTAATATGGAGATTAGATTAGAAATCTTCCAGGTCACCTACTCAATTAAATCGCTGTGCGCATATTTGCTGGCAACGGAAAATACTGGTGTATACAGTGTTTGTAGTCATCGGCCAATGTTGAGTCCATTCCTCACAGTGTGTTCATGTGAGGCTCATCTATAGCTGTGTGTGTATGTATGTGTGTGTCTGTGCCTGTCTGGCCGGCCATGTGAGGAGCTTCTGTGGATGCCTTCATTACAGGTGTTGATCCCTTTGCTGTGTGGGGAGGCACTGTCACTATTTCTGAGTGTGATGGAAGGCTCACATTGTGTGTGTGTGTGTGTGTGTGTGTGTGTGTGTGTGTGTGTGTGTGTTTGCGCGTGTGTGCACTATAGCTAAATCTACTACCTTTTCTTTTCTTTATTTCTCTTCAGTTTTATTACCCTGCTATAAAAGTCCTGCAGAGCAACATAACTCTTCTATACATACACACAGAGAAACTCACACAGCGTCAGCCCTGAATCCTGCAGTGACATTCAGCTCAGACGGTCTGCTTTGTTCTTTCTGCGTGAATTTCACTGAGCGTGCCCTTTATTTTTGTCATCATTAGAAAGATATATCACTGTAACTGACCTTCTGTGCAATGATCATGCTGGTTTTGCTGCGTGTATTTCTAAAGGGGCACTCGCTGGATTTGAATTCCCACTAACCATGGATGCAACATGTCAGTACTGTGCTGGTGAAAAGCATTCTGGGTGATAAAATAAAATGCGGTTGCAGTGGTTACCTTCTCGGCTGGTTGATCACCAGCTGGGTAGTTTTGGAATTTCTGAAGACAGTATGTCAAGTTTAACCGCTGGATTTGAATATGGATGCTTTCATTGGCTGTCGTCAAATGAGGTATTCGAGGCATGAGAATGTGTGAAAGTGAAGGGGCTGAATGATATGACCCAAAATCTATTTTCAGCTACGATAAATGTTACAGTCATAATTATGGTTTAATTTGATGATTGGTTTTATTAATTGATTGAACCTCTTGGTCGATATGACTGCTTGTTTTAGCTGTTGTCACTTCTATTTGAATTGCAGTAAATTTAGGTCTGTAAGAAATTCAAAGTGTTGGTAATTATTATTATTCAGTTTCAGGAATGCAGTGATCCATTGGAAATTCCAGTTGAATCCAGTAAATAAAAATGGGTGTGTGTGTTTGTACTGTGTTCATATATGAACTCTTGCTGGCCTCATGAGTCCAGGAAACATGCTTTATTACCTCTGAACAAACATCTACATTTACCACATCATCTGCCACTGTTTTACAAGGCACACCCATGGCTTGGTTCCTGTTTGTGGACACACACACACACACCATGGTATTGTCACATCACACACCCAGTAACAAATCTCTGTTGGCAGCACTGAGCTCAGCTGGCTGCAGGATCCTGGTGCTGGTGTGGGTATGTACTGTGCTGTCCTCCTCCGTTGTCTCATCTTTAACTGGGTCAGCTCGTGGACTGTGTGATGAGTTTCATCCTCGCTGCTACCGAACTAAAGCGCTGTGTCAGCGCTTCCCAGTGTGGTCTTAATGTTGTGTTGTGGCAGTTAGTCATGGTTTTAATTGATTTAGTGGGCTTTGTTTGGATGTGCGGTGTGGTGGGGCGTAACAAGATGTGGCACGAAGCCAAATGCCATCGTACATGTAAACATGTTGATGTTTACGTGGTAGACAATAGTGGTTACTGTTGTGATTTCAATGACATCTGAAATACCATAAACGATGAAATGATTTCTGGCTTCTAGAAATCATTTGTCAGTGCATCTTGTGTTACATATGTGTGATTTCAGCACGTTGGCTGAGCTGCCCATAGAGACAGGTTGTATTTAAAGGCAGACCTTCAGTACATCACTATCAGTGGTGCTGGTGGTGGAGCATGAGCTATGTGTGTGGTGACACTGGATCCGCGGGACCACCATGGTGCTAATCCACCGTGCGTTTATTTCTTCTCCTGCTGGATCACAAATAGTCACGTTGCCCTTGTACATGTTTATTCAGTAACATTTGCTAATATGACCTCTCATCTTTGCACACGTGGACAGAAATACCTCTCAGGACACCATGCAGACAAGTTTTCACCTCTGGTCATGTTTGTTTTGAATGTTGTTTATTAATATCAGTAGTATGTTGTATCACTGGATCTGGGATTACCTTTCTAAACATAGTCATTTTAAAGAGTAGTTTAACACCAACTGATATTTTGTACACCATGACATTACTGTTGGGCATTGCAAGAGGTGCAACAAACTAAAATTCAGTAAGTGAGAGAGTGAGACACTGCTTTTCAATGTAGTATATAGTTATGATTTGCTCCATATGCACATAATGGCTGGACTGCATCCAAACATTGTGTACAGGTCTGATTATTGCAAAGGTAATTATTGATTTATACACTGCTGCAGCATGAGCTAAGACACATTTTTGTATGTCAGGGCCACTTAATGCATGGATGATTATAAAATACAAGGACAGGACGTCTTAAACCCAACGCCATTAAAACCATCAACAAAATGAAAGAGCATTAAAACATTACATTTATGCTGGGTTCAGAATACAACATATTTCTGTCTCTTAAGTTGGTCTTTGTGTCAGCTTATGCAATCATAGAGTTAGAAATTCATGCCATCACTTGACCAAGATACATTACAGATTGCATGTTTGTCTCCGACCAATCAGAGCCTCGCTGTCTTTCACGATCTGCAGGATGTTGCTGGAAGAAAGTGCTGGGGACCAACTGGAAACAATAATATAAATGAATCCATGGCGTCCAGAGCAGTGTGCATGATACTGGGTGTCTTGTTTTGGAAAAAGCCTGAAGAAGAAAGAGAAAAGGATTGTGATCTCTCCTCTGTTTCACAGTTCCCCCTCGCAGCAGCAGCACTATCTTTCTTCTTTTGCTTGGTTTTTGCTTGCTTTGTCAATATTTGGAACACATCATGGAATTTGTTGTGGAAGGCAAAACAATTCAGACACCGTTTGGCAAGTATTTCTGACGGGATGTTGTGAGGCATCCCAGATGTGGTGTTGGTTGTTGTTCACTCTGATACACTACACGGGATAAAACGTTTCAGTTGTGGTGCCCATTTTAGTTCTCGACGCCCTGTGTTTGTCAGGCCTGACTGTTATCATCAGGCTGATATTGTAAAGTCTGATCCCGGCATGACACAGACTTCAGAGGACTCCCTCCAGGTCTGGGCTGCCCTGAATCACTCTCACCTCTTCTTTGTCAACTGCACGAGCACATAATAGTACACCTTCAGTAGTACATCAGCTGTATGTTTCTGACTAATCTGATCCTTATTGTGAATGACATAGTATCTCTATACTGTATTCAACCTCATGGCTATTTGCTGTGTTATCTGTGTGCTGTAGTTTGATGTGTGACCTCTAAAGCTGTGACCTCAGCTCAGCCTGTGTTCTCACCTCAGTCCTGTATTCAGGCCAATGTTTCTGCAAATCTCTTTACTGTAAGTACAGCAACAGTCAGTCTTCACACTGTGCTGTTGTTGACGTTGCTGTGCTTCTCCTCTGCTGGAGGGCTGATGCATGTCATTAGTGACGCATGTTGCTTTCTGCTCAGCCGTCCCCTCGGGCATCACCCAACAGTCCTGAGTCTGTGTGTGTGTGCCTGCAGTGTGTGTTTGTTTGTGTGGATAGTACACAATTTGACGTGTATTTGTGTGTGGAGTGTTGACATTTTGATGTGCAACCAAGCAAACTCCCTTTGGATTTGTCTGACTTCACTGCCCATTTTTTGTACACTGTAAATGTTTCTCATCTACAGTTAGAAAACCTGTTTGTGCTTTTGTGTGTTTGCATAGCAAAACTAAGGTGCATATGAATTTTAGGCCGTAACATTGCACTTTAAATTCATCAGTCCACCAGAGTCTGTTGGCAAAAGGATGAAAAAACTCTTAAACAATATACAAATTAATGTATATATGTCTTGCATTGCTGTGCAGGAACAGCACCACCCTCTCCCTCTCCCTCCAGCTGTCACTCATCAGGGCCAGCTCAGCCTTTATATTACTCTCTCACTACAGAAGAGAACCTGCTGAGGCTGAGCAGAAATAAACAAGCTGATCATCTGATAGCAGCGTGCACCTTGTCACACCCAGTGTTCCCTATCTGTTACCAGTTTCAGTTACTCAAGGAGTGATGTTGCATTACATCCTGTGCATTCAGATGGCAACACAACCCTTCCTTTAAAACAAAGACCCGCCCTAGCACAATTAATACTGTCAGGAAAAACTGTGCATTTGTCAGAAACACTGTTATCACACTGAAATGAAATCAAATTCTCAAACCACCATTAATTTTCTGTGCTTAATTAAATAATTAATCAATACATCAGCACCTTCTTTTTTTTAATCAAAATATAACAAATATTTAAGATGATGATTGTGTTTGTCATACACATATTAGAACAAAGATGTGCTACAACTTGACTTAACTCAGATTATTGTTTTGACTAATTATAGTCGTCATACAGTGTTCAGTAATTCTGATAGAACAGGTCGGGAAGTCGTGTTTAACTGACATGCATTAATGCATTAAAAACTGCCATCCCACCCTATACTGCTTAGAAATAATTAAATTGTTATAGGAATTATCTGTTTGTTGTATAGCATAAAAATGAAATGCAACAGACAGAAAATTGTTTTCATCTCTATTTTGTAGGCTTTTATTTTGAAAGGAAGCTTCCATACTAAGTGTGACAGTGGCTGGTTCTATAATTTATTTTGGACCAGTTTTTCCTTTTTCAATTTAAAAACAGATTCTCATGACAAATAGACTTGCCGCCTTATCAGTTCCCCGTTCTGATGGATCACTGCCCACGCACTCACACACACTCAGACTTTCCACTGAGGATGTATCTGGTCGGAGTCAGGGGGAGATACCCTGTCAGATGTGTGCGGTCTCCTGTCACATGTCTTGAACTCTTGTCGTTGTATGGGAAGTATGGGAAGGCTGTATTTCCTTTACCTCAGGAGAGGAAATCAGTGGATAGGACCCATCTTTTGTTCTGTCCTTCCAGGACGATCACTGATACGCTCCGGGTGAGAAGTCAGACAAACACAGCATGTAGCACAAGGCCATACGATATCCCCTCATCCCATGTTTCTGTCCCCCTCATGGGCCAATGACACAATGTGGAGCGGTTGTTGTGGATAACTTGGATGAGTGATGTCATCCGTCTTGTGGTCAAAAGGACTGTGGTGGTGTGTCCTAACGATGATGTCATCAGTTTGAGCCTCATTCTGGTGTGCTGGACAATGTGTTTCATGGCCTCTGGGACATGACAGTAAGTGGAAAAAATGAGAAATAGACATGTGGTGTGTGTGTGTTTGTGTGTGTGTGTGTGTTACAGGTTTTTCAAGTCCAAAATGTTCCCAACATCAACTAAAGATCTTTCATTGGAAGTTTTGATGACGCAATTTCTTGAGTCTTTCTTTCATTAATTGGGAACACAGCTATCTATTTTAAACGCACACGTCATTGTCACTAATCCTGTCAGGCAAAGTCTGAGTTATGTTTCTACAGTATTATTGTAATTGGCAGAGCAGAACTGTAGCATAACTGCAGTGTGAGCCTGAGCTGGTCGAGACTAATAGACGTGCATTAGAGTGATAAATGTAGAAACTGAAGAATTTCACAATCAGCTACAAAAAGAAATCACAACTACATGTCAACTTCAAAGGCCTATTTGTGTGTGTGTGTGTGTGTGTGTGTGTGTGTGTGTGTGTCCAATGGTAATGAAATGCTCCTTGCTGCACATTTAAAGTTAATGTATTGACACGTTATATCATGTTTAATCCTTACACAAACCAGAGAATAAAAAAAGTTGTGGTTTTATTACTTTACTTCATGTGTGCAGTTATTTCTCCACCATGTTTTTGTTACCTTTGGACAGACTCTGTTTCCCCCTGCTCTGCTTCCAGTGTTTGTGCTAAGCTAACTGTCTCCTGGCTGAATAGCTTCACATTCACAGTACAGATATGAGAATGGTATCAGTCTCCTCATCTAAGTCTCAGCATGAAAGCAAATAAAAGTATTTCACAAAAACGTCAGACTATTCCTTTGAGAGGACATAAACTGAGTGAGGCCATATTTGATCCTTTTGTTGACATGGTTAATTCTAGGTTATTTCTAGGCTAGAGGTGAGGTTTAGTGCTAGAGTTACAATTGTGGTGGTGATTGTTAGGTTTAATCATAGTTTATGTTTCTGGTGAACTTTCAGAGATGTTGTCAAGGTTGGGAAAATAAGATTTCATTCAAACCAACATGCATGTGCGTGTACACATGTGCCTGGCTATTACAGTCACTGAGGGTGACTTACGATAGCTTGACACTAACATTTCATGATTCCTGGGCCTGGCGGCAGGTTACGTCTGAGAGGCCAGTTCAAGGTCACAGGCACCGAAAACGGCTTAAACCTGCCAGTTTGTGGGTTGGATACCAATGGTCTATGTTTAAAGGAACATTAGGTTGACTAAAACCAACACTGGACTTTTTGGGTTGCTTGGATAAAGATCTGAAGTGAACTGTTGATTGTACAAAAGCCATATAGCTGGTTACAGTTTGACCTTACTGTCTGAAGTAGTTTCTTCAACTATGGTAGCTGCTTGGCTTGATAGCAGCAAAAACAAACCATCTGTTAAACAATGGGACCGAATGATGGGAACAGGCTTTTTTATTTTCTTATAATAAACACATCACCACTTTTCATTGACAAATCTTAAATTAAGGGCTTTATATGAATTAAAGAATTTTTACATCCATCAGTAGTCGCAGTCAGGAGACATGTTTTGTTCTTTCCAGCGATTTTGGCAGCATGATGGGACAGTCGGATTCTTAAACTAAACGACCCATGTCACATCATCGGGCACTGACCCAGCTGATGTGCCTCTGAGCAAGGCACTGAATCTGTATCAGCTCCGGAGACGCTGCTGCTGCTGTGCGCCTAAACACGATCCCTGACCTCCCTGAAGAGGAATGTTTGTCCACTCGGATTAATAGCATATCAAATTTTTGAGTTGTTATTGCTAATAAAACAAATGAAAACAAAGCGGAGTGTTTAATGGGGCTGCATCCAGGCCAGTCATGTCACGTACCCTGCCTGAACTCATCCTTCAGTGAGCCTCTCTTCCTGTTAATACAGCTGTCTGGGTGATGTGTTCGGAAAGGCTTTGCAGAGGGTGGCGGGCTGCCAGGACTGAACACAGATCAACCTGAGAGGACTGTGTCATCTCGCCACAACAATAGACATTTAACATTATACGCTTGACTGCTGAATGCTTGTCTTCTGTCATGAATGCAAGCAAATGGACAACACTGAAATTTTGTCAGTTTCTTTATGAAGTGTTTAGCTGATGCTGTTTAGTTGAGGGTCTCACTTGGTTGAGGTATTGTCTCTCTACCCACAATTCTCCATCACCCCATTGTTTCTCTGCCGCCTGTGTGGTGTTGTTTCTTGGATAATCATCCAAATTGGATTATCATGTGTTTGGTCTGGGATGGAGAGGTTCCTGCTGGGCTGGGGTCTGTTTTTGTGACTGTGTATTGATGCATGTGTGCGTCTCTGAAAGACCCTGCAATCCCAATGTTGCCACGAGAGTCTCCGTACCACCAAAATCTGCTTTGATCATTTACAAATAAATTTCTCATTCATTTGCCCTATTTACATTGGACCTTTACTTTTGGTTTACTTATGTTAATTTGGCAGTTTCCATACACAAGACGAACTCTCCAGGACTCATCTGGTATACAGTGGAAAAATAGGGGCTGCCGTGCTTAAAGTGGCTTTGTATTTGTTTATGGGTGGGGTTCCCCTTGTGAAATGAGATTGTTAGCAGTAAAAGTGAACACTGCTATTTTTTGTGTTCTTAGAGACGAGGGGGTACTGTAAATGAAACAACACTGCTGTTGCCTCAAAAATAACCTGAGTCTGGTGCCACAAAGATTTATTGTGCAACAATCGCATTGAACTGGATTATATTGCACAGAGCGTGATTTGATTTTTATACCTGCATTGTTGAAGCTTCTGCGTGTTTGCACATGCAAACTGTGCTTGTGTGCAGCTCTCCATACCTGAGCAGCTGTGTTTGTCTTCCTTTATCATTAGTGGCCTGCCTGTCTTTGTACACTGCCGTTCTCTCTATTGAATGTACTGCGAGATCTCACAAAACTCATAGCCGGGCCTTCCATCAGCTGTGCATTCAATTTGCAGATTTTGGCAGGCAATTCACAACCAGTTTCTGTAGCCATGTAAATATAGTGAGGATAACAGACTTGAAGATCTGCTCCAACCATACAGTTACTATATATGAATTTCTTCTGTTAAAATTTTAATGCAACTTTAAGTCTATTTGCATCTTTTTGTTACTGGGGTAAGTTGTCATTTTGGCTATAGTTTCAGGGAAAACAATTGATTCCTGTCACACTATATCTTGATTTGATTGTTCATTACAAAACCATTTGCCATTTCTACTCATTTGCAGCAATTACATAGTTTTTGGACAAAGAAAATGTTAATTTGCCTGATTTAAGCTGACATTTCTGGACAGTAGTGGTGGAAGTACACACACACACGTGCATGCACACACACATCTCAATATAGCAGAGTTAACAGGAGTCAGATTAGGGGGCGCTTAAAGTCGACATCAGCACAGACAGAATCACACCATCTGAAAAAAACTACTGCCACCAGGTGCAAATTCTGCTCTTCATCCAGGCAGTGAGGCTACATCCAATTCATTTCCACTTCGGAGATATGATCGACATCCAAGGGAGTTGTTTTTCTTCTTCATTCTATATATAAATCCACGCTATGCATAAAAGCATGTCTAAGACACCAAACCCCCACTCCCACCTACAACGCTGTAGGTGTGATTTCACACCCAAACAGCATTTCACAAAATATCGACTGCTAGTGTTTCCTGAACACAGTCCTGACACGCTGTCTTATCTACCATCTGTTCTGTGACTGATAAGATAAACAAATTCTAACACACTACACACACCCTGCTTTGGCTTCAGGTTCAACTAAATTGTTTTGCCTCTCAGTTCTGTCAATCTCAGTCTGACCTCTGCTCTGATGTCGGCTCAGCCTGCCTATCTTCGCCTTTCCTCTTCTCACTCCCTTATCCTCATTAAATTTCAAAGTCACAAGTTACAGAAATCGTCTCAATAGCGGTGAAAGGATCACCTGTCATCCCCCTCATAACTCTGAATTAACAGAGTCTCCAGCCACGGCGTCAGAGAGTGACGGGGCAGAACAGACCGGACACTGCAATTCTCTAAACCCCCCTGACAGAATCAGATTAATGAGATGTTGGGATTGTTGTGTAACTGTGGCAAAACTAAAAAGACACTAAGCAAAGTCAGTTTTCATCTTGTATCTGGGCTTTTTTTTTTAAATATAGTGATGTCTCTGAAAGCTTAGGTAACGCCTCAAGCCATTTGTTGAAGGAAGTATGCTCTGCCTATTACAAGTGACAGCAGGTCCCCTAACATGGCTTAAGCAATAATTAGTCACAAATAACACTTTGAATTTGTCTGGACTTTACATAATGAGGCCGAAGGGGGCCGTGCTGTGTGGCTGGACAGTCACATCCACCAAATCACCGAGGCCACGCTGCGGTCAGCAGAAACGGTTGTTATGTAACTGTGCTGGTTTTCCTTGTCTCTCTGCATTTCGCCCAAAGAAAAAATGATTAGTATGTCTAGTGCAGTGCCTGGCTTCGTTAATGACTTGAAGTGGAATCCATTCTGGTTGTTTCCAATTGCTCTGGTACAAGTCATTAATGCTGCTGACAGTATGAACCCAGCCATTCTGTCTGGGATATAGGTAATGATAGTTTCATGGTTAGACTGTAAAGCAAAGATTGTTATTGGTGAAAAAAATCAATGCTATTTTAATGTGGTGGTTGGTCCAGGATGTATGAATGGTGGGAGACTTTGCTGACGATCAGTACGACACACTTGAATCGGACTCTTCTAGGAGTCATTTTCACTAGGCATTTTCAACTACATTCATAGATGACATGTCTAGGCAGCACAGTAGAGTGCCTTTTTACACTTAAAAATAACTTTTTCACATTTGTATTTCCTGTATTGTTCCATAAATCACTATAAAGATACCAGGAAATTTCTGATACAAATTTTCTCTGTGTAATTTCTATCTGTGTAGCTGAAACCAAAGGTAACATTTTGAGGTAAGTTCACACTGATTGTGCAGGATATTAAGGTCTTGCCTTTAGTTGAAATGAAATAAATGAAATCCAGCCAGTGGTGCCTTCTGTCTGGCTTTAGGAAAAACTGACGTAGCAGAGGTTCAACATCATGAAGCTCTTCACCTCTTTGTGTCAGACCTATTGACAAAAGTGAAATTAAAATGACCAACTTCTAAACATCTTGATTTGAAGGTATCACTTAAGACTTCCTGTGATGGAAATTGACTGCATTCATATCGTGCTTCTTTCCAAAGAGCTTTTAGGTTTTGCATCAGTCTAAACTTCAGGAAAGTTTGGGGTTCAGTGTCTTTCTCAAAGACACTTCAGCACGTGAACAGAGAGAGCCAGGGATCAAGTGATCAGTGGGCAATATGCTCTACTTCTTGAGCCACAGCCGCTCCACAAGCAGTCAATTGAGACACATCTGAAATTGAGACTCTAATGCTGATGCCAGGTGTAAACTTCAGTCCATCGCAACTTCATGAAGTCACAGTCTTGATATATCTGGTTACAAGAAACTGGGTTTGATAGGCTGTGTGCGCTTAACTATAACCAAGCTGAGTAGAATCTGGAGTGGATGCGTTTACACTGACATTCATCTCTGGATTTGTCAGGCATTCACTAAAAAGCTGAGCGATCGGCTGACTTCTTAATGCTTTTTACATGGCCAGAAGGATCTAAGCTAAGAAAGAATGTACTTCATGCTTTTCACACTTCTCTTTGTCATTCAACACCTCAGAAGTGAAGGAAAATTCCTTTTCCCACCTCCACTAACTTACAAAACATCCACACCACATTCAGCAGATGGTTTCTTTTCCTGCCCATTCAGCCAACCTGCACTGTGTTTCCACAACTGCTGTGCCATCTGGGCTTTTTCACATTTCAGGTGTTCTACAATCTCTCACACAACTCCCAGCACACACTTACAGTGGGGCACGTTGTTGGCAATGAAATACTTGATAGATTCCCTTCAACAGCGATCGTGCAATATGTATAAAAGAAAATCACTCAAGTAAATTGAGAAATGAGAATGTAAGACAGAAAATAGAGCAGAAGCTTAACTATAGGAATGAATTATAATATAGTTTTTTAAAAATAAAATAAGTAAACCTAATTATATATTATTAGTAATGATATATTGTGGTAGACTGGTGTACAGTAGTGCTGAAATTGATCAACTATAATGTAGACAGGTTGTAAATGTATCCGCTTAATGAGAACTGGCTATTGGTTGGTTTAACAACTTGTTAGATAGATAGGTCACTGATGTGAACCATAAGCACTCTCTCTCCACTGTAGTCCATTGATGGTGATGTGGGTGTGTTCCACTTAATGATGGTGTTGGAGCTGTGGTTGGCCATTGAGTTGTTGGTGAGCAGGGAGTCCAGGGGATGGCTGAACACGAAACCCTGAGGGGTGCTGGAGAGTGATGTTAACAGGGTGGAGGATGTGGTGGTGTTTATGCACGCAGGCTTTGGTCCTCTCATCAGGACGTTTAGGATCCAGTCACAGAGGGTGGTATTGTTGACGTTGGAGGGCATGATGGTATTGAATACCGAATTGTAGTCAATGAACAGCATTCTCACATGTGTGTTTGTCTGGTCTGCTTCCAGGTGGTATTCATTTAGGCAGATGGCTTGGGTCTCTTTGGGGACATAGACAATGATTTGCTTCTGGAAACATGCGGGACTATAGACTGGAGCAGTGAGAGGTCCAGGTGCCATGCATGGATTAATCCTTCTGAAGGATCTGCACACATCAGCCCTGGATATTACTAGTGGGCCTTTTGTACCAGGAAGTTGTTCTCAAAGTGTGCTCTTAACACATTTTTCCATAATTCTCATATATAGATTTGAAATATTTCTTGGTGTGTTATTTTGGGCTAATCCCAAAATTCCCAGTGGCCAATTATCATTATAATGGAATGCAGGCGCAGCACCCTCAGCAATAACACATCTCACATGCTATCAATAGCTCTGGTGTTCTCCTACGGTGAGCCACGCTCCCTGTTGTTGACACAGTTGGTGTTTGTGCGGATGACATAGATGACTATCAAGGGCAGACCGAGTCCCACGGGCCGTCTGACGCTCGGTGCGGTCGCCAGTACAGTACAGAGACACGGCCCGCTCTCCGTAGTGGAAACTGCTGACCACTGTGATGGAGAACACACACATCGAGGCCTGAACGCTCATGTGAGAATTCAGTACAAACACACGTATGTGGGCAGTAATCGAGCCACATCCAGAAATGGTGGAGGTCCCTGAAGAATAGAGAGTGTATGGAGAGATAAACACTTGGATGACATGTCCATTCGTCTCAGTCTGAGTCTTTCCGCCTGGAAATGATTCATATTCTCAGAGAGGGCGACAGGAATTTAACATTTCCTTTGTAAAGACGTTGGTTGGTTTCAAGGTCTGCTGTATCTCAGAATAGAGCAGCTGGTTCAGAAATTGGCCTGTGTGCATAGAAAGACACCTAAGTCCGGGGGTGTAGGTAACATAATGTTTGTCACCTGGTGGAGAAGAATGATTACAGGCGTTTGCAAACGTTGAATATCCTCTTTTTCATTAGAGTGTGGCAAATATGCTGAATTACAGAGCATCCAGAGTTTTCAAGGGTAATGAAAAAGTTTTCAGGCTTCAGGCTATGTAGACGTTTTTGTGGGAGCGGTCTTCCTTTAATTTGAGTTTTTTTTTATTTCATTCATTCCTAGCTAATTTGTGTTTTTGTATCCTGGCATTACAGACATCAAATACACACAATGAGTAAATGGTATTTAACACAGATGAATCTAATTGTGACAGATTTCTTCAGCTCAGACACATAATATATCTGAGTTTTAATGGCTGGCTGGAGCTGTGGCAGAAGACTTGGATGCAGAAAGTAATAATGTGTTTGTGTCTGTTTTTGTCCTAGTTGGCGAGACGTTGTGAACTCAAGCAGTCCCTCGAGAGGTAAGAATTTCAACGCACACCATTACAGCTCCTGCTCAGGCCTTTCAGACACCTGTTGATTGCATCAACGGCGGAGCTCAGCTTTGAGTATTATTTTACACCATAGCACTCACAGTTGATGGGAAATAAAATGAAAAGAAGTCGAAATGTAGTGTCGACTGAAGTTTTTGTCTGTCGCCCAAACGCCTCTGCCCTCCTTTTCGGTTTCCTCAAGGATACAGAAGGTAAATGGAGAGTAATAGTGAGCTCTTTTTGGAGAGCCTTGAATAAATGACACGGCTTTGGTTAGTGGTAAGCTTACAAACTGCTTCTGGCCAGACGTTTTACTGTGTTGGAAGTTTTCCTGTAAAGGAAACAGTGACAGGCCTTTCTCTCTCTCTTTATATATATATATATGCATATAAATCTCTCACTTGCTCCTTTGCTCGCATGTCATCAGGAAAACAAACCAGGATCTTGCTTGTTGCATGGCGACTTTTACCAATAACTTTCATATCTTGGCTGGTTCATTGAGTCTTGTCAAATCATGTGTTTTTTCCTAACCTGCATGAATGAAGCCATTCAAGAAATTTTAGGGATTGTCAAAACCTTCTGGCTCTCATTTATTTGGAATTTTTGCCATCTGTCAGTAGCCCATGGAAATAGAAGAATGAGAATGTGAACCACTTTATCTAACAAGTACAATGTGGATGAATTGCCTCGTGAAGGCAAAGCACGTCAAGTGGTACTCTGCTACAAAACTTCCTGAAGGCAGTGGCAGCTGTGGCTATTGTAGAGTGTTGCACAGGCCTGTTAAAACACACTTCACTGAATTTAAGTTTCTGACTTTTCACGTTCACAATTCTTCTGCTTTTGTTTGTCATTGTCTTTCATTCCAACATCTTCGAAGTCTAATTTATTCTCGACAGTGCCAGCTCTATAGTGGGAGAACACCTGTTTATTTCACCGTCAACCTTTCACGATTTGAGAGTTGACTAGCTTTTGCAGCACATGGCTGCACAGGCCACGGATGCCATGCTTCATTGCTACTTTTTGAGAACTATTACCTTCCCCTTTTTAGACAAATTCACTTGAGACACTACTGAGACAATCCATTTGTTGCAGCAGTACCTGCTGCCTTTCTCTAATGTCCCATTAGAGGGCTGTTTAATATTTAACATCTCATTCAATTTTTTGGCTTCCCTATTCTCTCTGTGTGTTTTTTTTGTGTGCTTTATTCTTTCCCTCCCTAATGCACCTCTGTGCTTGGCTGTCTCTAACTGTCTTGTCTGTCCTGTTTTTCCTTTATTCTCTGTGTCTCTGAAATGTCAGAATGTTCACTTCCAACTGTCAAGCAAATTTTAAGCAAACTTTGAAAAAGGCTTCAGAAGCAAATAAATGTTCTCCTCTGCAAGCCAACTGTAGATTGGTTCATTATTTTATTGTCAAAATAGTTGTTATTGGTTTTCAGACATGGCAATATACTTTATGTTTAAAGACAAAAATAAGGTGTACACAAGTGATCTGGCAAATCAATGACCATAACCAAGAAAACCAAGACGATCTTTGCATTATGAAGAACTTTGTTCCCATGGAAAATTTCAGTAGAGATTGATGAAGTGAGGTTGCACCATTCATAAATGTTAATTTGCATAGCTGCTTTGGGCCATTAGATATTACATTAAATCTACATTACATTAAATCTTTTAGTAGGGCCACAGGACCATATTGAGAAATTCTGTGTGTCTCTTCACCTGTCTTGTCTCTCAGTCTCACTGTCTCAGTCTTATCTTATCCTCCCACTCTCCCTCTTTCTCTGTCAGATACTTATAGAGCATCTTTCCCGTCCTCTCAGTCCCAGTTTGGCAGATCTCCCAGTCCAGGGCTCGCGAGGTCAGTGGGGGGGGAAAAACAATGCAGCTTTACTTGCTGACGTGTCTCATTATGTGTTGAATACCTCTTGGAGTACCGTTGCAGACCGAGCTCGGCGACATGCGTCCTCCTATCTGGGTGCTCTATCCCTGTGTGGGACTGTTTGAATCTTCACCACGTTCAGCTGCTGAGAGCTTTAGTTGTTGTTCAAGACTATTAGTGTGTATCTCTGATTACTGCTGCGGCTCGTGCGAGATGATAATACTGTACTTTATATTTAGATTCGCGTGTCTTGGCGTGGGTGAAATGAGGCTGCGTGATAGGACCTAACAACTAAATGTCTTTTTCATCCTTATGGTAAATGTTCAATTAAATCCAAGCTAAAGCTGCCTACCTCTTTATCTCAGACATTGAGCACAAAAAACACACTCTACAGGAATCACAGAGGATTTGATTCCTAAACATTGTCTCTTAAGAACTTGTACCCATATACAGTTATACACTTAACATCTGCCACCTGTTCTGATCCAAAGCCCAACGTCTTCTGCTGTGTGTTTTAGTATTGTAAGTCTGTTGCTATGTCTGATGGTATGTCTGTTATATATTGTACATTGTTGGTATTAGTAAGACATGTCGATTCACTAAATGTGTCTGGATTTCATGAGTCAATCTAATCTTGTATTTAAAATGTCTGAATTCTCTCCAAGAAGTTGATTCAGTGTAATTATAAACAAGGACTCTGCCACAGGATTCCCGCTGGAGCTGACAGCTTTGTGATTTGGACATGTTTGCCATTTAGAGTGCAAACGACAGCTAAGCCATCTGGCTAAGCTCCTAATACTCCATTTATAAATTACACCACAATAGAAAGTGGATTAACAGCTGTTGATGTAATCCCTTAATGAGGTTCATAGTGCTTTCTGCGATTTAGTTTATCCTGCACTGATAGCAGAGTCCAAAAGTAATACATACTGTTGAACTGAATCGGGCATATTGGCGTTTTGACCAGTTGACCTTATAACAAAAAAACTGGTAATAAAGTAACTGTTTTTTTTTTGAGGAGCTATAAACTATAAACACAAAATTGACATATTATCACCTTATAAAGTTCATGTGGCAGAAGTCTTTGTAAACAGCCTCATTAAACCTCTAGTAGACACGGGGTAACATTATCATTCTTTTGGCGTCAAATTTATGTCAAGCTGTGATATTCACTCTCTTTTTGCTCTGTTTTGGTCTCAACCAATTTCTAAGGGAAATGTCTGACTCTTTAGCTGCCGCTGGTTTCTAACTGTGTCTGCTGTGTGTTGTGCACAGTGGGTTTAACAGAGATTTATTTTACTAAAAACAAGCTCAACAAGAGCAGTGGAACAGTAAAGCTAATTATCTGTGTTTGTCATCCATTGTTAATATGAAAATATTGATTATAGCTTTAAAGTGCTGCGTCTCAGTGAAAATCACAAGCCCTTTCCTTCTCTCTCCCTCTTGCTACCCATTCCTGTAAGCCAGTCTGCCATGACTAATGTCTGTGAGAGAAAGTGAAAGAGTGAAACACTTGGCATTGCGTAAAGTAGTCAAGGTGTCCATGTAACCAGGTAACAAAGATGCAATGAGGGGAAGGACAAAGAAAGAAAGTACCGGGCATTCCTGGTGCTTTAGAGGGTGTCTGCAGAATAAGGAGGGCTGAGAAGACAATTTGAGGGCCAAGCATTAAATACAAAGGAAGAGAAACAAGATCTAAAACCATATGACTGCTAAACTGTTCACCATTCACACAACATGATATTTTTCCACTGGTCATTTTCTTTCTCTGTAAGCCCTTGCTTTATTTTTTCTATCCTTCTGCTTCCAGCATGTATTCCTCTCAGTTTTTCTGTCTGTGGCTGTTTGCCATCTATTATCCTCCTCGATCCTCCTCCTCTCCTCTTTCACATTTCCTTCAGTAAGACCAGCTGTCCTCCACTCAGCAGGACAGTAAAGAGACTTCAGCGTCTCCCTTCGCCCTCATTTAAAGTCTCCTCGTCTTCTGACTTTGTTAAATGCCTCAGCGTGCAGCCCGGCCCCGGCTGCGTCGCCTCGCTGATGTCACGCACCTGATTGTAGCATGATTCACATTGAGTTTCTACAGAAGTGATGAGATGTGATGAGATCGGTGGCTTGTTGGGATCTGCCTGCTGTTATTTTGTGAAGCAAGGTTCATGATAAATTGCCTCGTGTTATTGGCCCTGCCATCTTGGAGGCAATGATGGTAGCAAGAAAATAAGGGCATAAGGGTGGCGTAAGAAAGATGACATGAAAGAACAGGCTCAGATTAATACAGCGCATGGAACACTTAACTCATAAAATGTATTCCTGCTCCTTTATTTCCATTACCCAGATGCTCCAGCTGATCTGGACACTCAGAACAGCTACCTTCCATTCAGAAGTTATCTTTTCAAACCTCCGGTCTTGATTTTCAGTCGGGTGTGTGTAAAGATGTTTTTTCACTCATTGACTGATATTAATGCGAGTTTTTGCAAAATGGGTCAAACATTTCAGACATACCATTCTTGGAGGCCATTTTTTTTTTTTTCTTATAATTAATTTATTCTAATTTGACAGATGTTATGTAACATACTGAGAAAGAAAACACAGATATATAGATCCCAAAACTGGCCAAATTAAAGCAGTAACATTGGCCCAATATGATTTTAAAGCCAATATCAGCTGATACAGAAAGTATGCTAGCATATCAATAGGTATTTAATTTGTAGTTTAGACAGCTTTTCTCTTGGATTTCTGTATTTCCACCTGCATGTATCTTTCCATTTCAACATATTGCTCTTTTTAAATTGACAATGCATTTTCACGTGCAATTTCAAACTTAATCATGAATTTGTTTGGACCCTGTGGTTTTACATTTTATTTTATAATGCAGGAATGATGCTTTGTGGTGCATTTAAAAGCTCATCCAGAACATTATACCTATACCTATTATAACTAAACTAGTTCCAGTTGAGCATGTGTGCGCACATACTGTATATACATCAGACATGTCTTTGCCACTCAGTTACTGACTCAATCAAAGACTAATCAACACATGCTAAGCTGGCTTCACTTTCGAGGCTACTGGGCGAAACTGCGAAACTTAAACACATTTTTACTGCAGAGACGTGCAGCTGTTGGTGGGCACAGGCTGTGATACAGAAACAGAAAAAGACTGTAGGCATCCAGCTGAAGTGATGATTTTTATAGAGGGTGGAAACAATAAAAGGCTCGCAGTTCTGGGAGAGTCTTTGGTGTAAATCATTAAAGGCTGGGCACATCTGACATGGATAATCTCATAATGATGTTCAACCCAGCCCTCCAGCATGAGAGAGGCTGAGTTCATTAAAAGTTTGTTAATCTTGTACAACATGTGACATTTATTGATTCTGAGGCATTGAATAAGAGATCATGTTTTAAAACTAGTGTACCCATAAGTATTTTTGTTTCGTGATGACACATACAGGGATGAATCTGGAAAAAGTCAAGATCACTGTGTAGCATGTGCACACAACGATTTGTGGTGACCATTCACATTGATATTTATCTTTCCAAGAACTGACACGTGCTGATTTGTCATTACAAACTGTTTTAAGTGTAATCAAAATGGGTGTTTCCCCTGATAAATACCAGCTGTCTCCTCAGTGACAGCAGCCAGTGGAGGGGTTTGTGTGTGTTTGTGTCTATGTCTGATTGCGCGTGTACTGTATTTGGTTTGTGTTTCACAGCCATATCTGATACAATTTGCTGACCTCCGTTTGTAGTTGTGTTCAGAGCTTAGACTGCAGTGGTCGTATATCTTTAGCTTTATGGTTGTCTGTCTGCGTGCCATGGCTTGGTGGTTGAGTTTGTGTTCTGGGCCACATGATGTGTCTTGCAATCATCTGGTGCTTCCCAGTGAAATGCAGACTGTATGTGTGCGAGTGTATGTGGCCTGATCTTGACCACATACACACACACACACACACACACACACCAAAAAGATATGAAAAAGCTGCGGCTAATTCTTTGGCTCATGAGCGCGCACATGCACATATGTAGTCAAACACACATGGCAAAAGCACATGTCTACATACATACATACATGTAGAGCTACAGTGGAAGACACACACATTCACATTCACTTTCAGCTCTGGTGGCCTGTGGGGCTTTTGTAGTGCTGGGAGGCCACAAACGACAGCTTTGTGTTCTGGGAGGCTGGGAAATTTGGACCACAACACACACACTTTCTCTTTCGCTCTCACACAGACACAGACACACACACACACACACACACACACACACACACACACACACACACACACACACTTTCTCTTTCACTCTTACACAGACACACACACACACACACACTTTGGCAGTGTGAAAGCCATGTGCACAGTTCTGCCAGGCTCAATAGGCTGATTCATTAGAGCCTCCTCATGACACTAAAGGAGAGATGGATTTGCAGTAAAGGGAGGACGGGGAGAAGAGAGTGTTACAGCTCAGCACTCGACTGCTGAAGTCTGACATGACCTGACAGTGGTCAGGTCAGTCTTAAAGGGAAAATCCTCCCTAAGATATGCGTTCCTTGTGTTTTGTGTTGAGCCTTGCATTCCCAGGTTAGCATTAGGCCCTTTAGTTTAATGATGAGTTGACTCTTCTTTTGACTTTACCTAACTAGGCTTTTGATAACTCTTTAACTTGTAATGAGGTGAGCACTGCCTTTGGATCTCTCTCTCTCTCTCTCTCTCTCTCTCTCCAGATATGTTATATAGAATTTCATGACTAGCCTCATTGTAGTTGTCATAAAAGTACATCATGAAAACATCGTTCGGCTTTATTTTACAAGCTGCACATCCAAAAATCCCTCAAATTTAGAGGGTACTGACAGCCATCATTACACATCATTATTCACAGCGGAGTCACACGATGATTCAAAAATATTTACACTCTTCAGTCATTCTGCCCTGTGAAACACTGTGAAAGAGTCCAAACCCTTTTCTTTCCAATAGCTCATCTCAAATTAATTTCATTTGCTCTGCAGGAGAGATATTTTTTTTGTTTTTTTAAAAGGAGGTTGTTTTTTATCTAATATCATCATTACTGAATCTGGCAACCAGCAGTGGAAATGTGCTGTGGAGTGGAGTGGGTGTTGTAAGTAACGATGTTTGGCAGCGAGCTGTGTTTGTCTGGATCTTTCCCTCGCTGCCTCCACTGGAGCCAGGCGGACTTAGAGCCCGGGCCTCCTGTCGATGAGGGCCTCTGACAGCCCAAACCCCTGTCAGATGTGTGTAAGATTTACTTCTTGTCTTAACAGCTCCCTCTGGACCGCACTGGGAGATTAGGTTGAATTTTCATATTTTTATGATCTGCTGTAGGTAGAGGACGTCTATGCTTTTGCTAAACCCGATATCATTATTGTCAAGCTTCCATCATGAGTATTTTTTTTGTCCCAGGAAAGAAAAGTCATAGTTGTACAACTAATGTGAGGCCAGTTTTAAACATGCCAGCATTGCTATTTTAATCAGAATTGGTTTATTAAATTGCAAATGAACCCTGCAAATATGCTCCACCTATCACATGGTGAAGTTTAAGTCCCTGTCACAGTGTGCATTTTTACCTTAATGAGCACCTCCTGACCTCGTGCCAGACATGGACTCATTAGCTGAAACACCATGTTTACCTCTGTCACATGGTGTTACAGTCATCATGGGGAATTAAAGAGAAACCCCCACTCCCCAATGCAAACAGGCCAAGAGTCTCCACACCCCACGCTGGGAGGGGAGGTCGCCTCAGGACTCGAGTCGACCGCATTCTGCAAATAAAAAAGCAAAAAATAAATCTGGATGATTAACAAAGCCGAGCGCTCTGGGCCATTTTGTCAGGTTTAGTTATTATAAAATATGACATATCGCCATGAATTATGTATTAAATGTCATATTTTGTCAACATCTAGAGCTTGAAATGAGAAACTTGATAGACTCCTGGAGCAGTTGAATCAATAATATATAAATACTGCCAGTACGCACAGTTCTATATTTTCTCAGAAAGAGTCCGTGCTGTTTGTTGCTATTTAGGGACTTTATTATTTTCTGTGTAGTTTGACAACTTATGGCTGATATTTCTTCACCCAAAGTCAGCCAGGCCCTCCTGCACCAACTTCTCTGCTGCTGGACGCAGGCCACTGCAAACTGCTGCAGGTGAATCTCAGCACTTCCTCTGGGTTTTTCAGGGGATTTGAGCTTGCGTCAGCAGTTACGTTGCTTCGCTATCCTCTCGTGTTTGCAGGCAGTAGAAAGGGTTTATTCACTCTACACGGAGTTGGAATCTGGGCAAAGACATTATGTTTTCTGTTTAACCACTTGATCAGATCTTTGGGCACATTGTGTTCTGCTTTAAAGGATTATATTCAGACAAATTAAGACAACTGTTGTTTCATTCTTGTCGATGCTGCAGTTCTGTGGGTATGACTTTCTCTACCGCTCCAGGCTGAGTACTCACTATTTTTGAGTTGGAAACGCCACATATTTGTCACATGGGAGGGTTTCTAAAGGCAGAATTTGTGTCAGGGACATACAGCAGAAGGATCATTGTGCATACATGTAAACACACAGTTGTTGAGTCTTCAGCGTAATTATGACAGGATCAATTAATGGAAGGATGCTGACAGAAAAGCGCTTCACATGTTGTTGATGCACACACAGAATTTCAAACCAGCCTCGACTTAAAACATTATGCTGACTTCAGAGCTCATCCCGCTCTTCTTGAAGTGTATAATTACCCACCTCAGACTGCTTATTAACGTACAGTATGCATACACCACTGCCTTTTGCAAAGTGCATCGCTCCATCTTCCTCCTTCCTCCCCTTAAAGGAGGTATTGTACAAAGTTACAACTAGCAATCCCGCTCATAAATAATCTAGACGTGTATCCCTTTTTAACCCATGGAGACTGCCGGGCCCCTGCACATTTCACTCAAATATGTGCTAATGTTAGACCAGGCATCCAGCTCGGGCTATGCTGCGGGAGGCCAGAGGGCGAGGTTTATTCTGAGACAGGTATGCACAGTCTGAGAAAGCTGGAGCGAGAACGTCAGAGTGGATGTGCAGCTGGTTCTTTTTACTGTTTAATAAATGCAGAGGTGTTTTTGTATGAAGCCATCAATGAGTGAGACTATGCAGGTTGGAGATTTTTCTGCAAACACGAGCCATTGGCTGTCCACTATATGAATTATATCCAACAACAATGAGGGTGCCGTTTATTCCAGTGCAGCTTCATCACACCACAACTAAATAGTTTCCAGTGTGGGAGATTCACAGTTCTCAGTCCTGACGAGGGATTGATCCTCTCACCCTAGACGTAGTTTGACAAACATGAAACCGCACTCACCGCACAGACAAGCAGAGTAAGCAGGGAATCCCTGCCACTTAGAGATTGACAGCTGGGTATACAGTAGCTGGGTCAGAGTGTGTCTCCCCATAATCCTCCTCTCTTAGCTTGAATAATTGATTCTGAATTGATTTAGGCTCAGCTGGCTCACTCGCTTCTTCTGCTGCTCGGGATCGCACTAGGTATTTTTGCTTCCTATAATTACTGTCTGCCTTGTATCTGTGCTAGTCAGCAGTAAGGCCCAGCTTTTACCCTCCGAATGGAAGCATCTGCGAGGAAGCGGCAATTAAAAATTCATTTGAGATTTGTTTGTTGCTCTGATGGACCATAAATTACACACACCAACAATTTGCACGAGGGAAGTTAAACGTCCTCTGATGCACGTCGTAATTTGTCTAAACAGTTCTGAGAAATACAAGGCCCATTGGAAAATCATTTTCCTCAGTATCAATCTCCTCACAATAAGTTGAAAAGCCACTAATGAAATGATGGCCATTAAAGCCTGTAATGTGCAGAACGGGCTTTGGTCAGTGCTCATGCTTAAGGCAGAAGCGTTTGTTAGGAGATGTGAAGCTAAGCAGTGCCTCCTCAGTTGAACTGTGCACTGACGGCTCAGTCAGTGTGAAGTCAGAGAGTGAGCTTTTCACATGCTAATATAATGTCATTCCATTGGTCTCTTTTATATCGCTGCATTTAACAAATTGACCAATTGTGACAATGCCAAAACAAATTAACTGCATTCTTCCTAATCTGCTCAACATTTTTGTAGGAAATACGACAGCTAGTATTTAACATTTTGCTATTTAAAATCCAAATCAGAAGTTTATTGCAAAGTATGTTTTCATATACAAGGAATTTGCCTGGTTATATTGGTGTATAACAATAACCATTGCACAAGAAAATATGAGATGAAGATAAAAGCAAGGACTGCAAGTAAAAAGCATACAAAATAAAAACACTGTGTACAATATGACCATTGTTTAAATGAGAGAACTTGCTTTGGAAGAACAGCTTTGGAACATTTAGAAAGATTTGCGATTTGCGTTTTTGTAGCGAATGAGATGAGCCTATAATACTCACTAATTAACATGTTAAAACCAAAGTGTAAAATCACCAATCTATGGGGCGTGCCGCAGTTCTGTCTGAAAAAACATTTCCCAACGTTTCCCAAAATGTTATTCCTTTAAAGGACGAAGCATAGTTTGCCTTTGCTGTGAATTCTGTAATTTCTAACACATGAAAAGAAAAAATATTCAACATGTTGATTCACAGATTTCCAAATAGCAGCAGCTCCCTCCTTCATTTGCCCTGGTCAAAGTCTCCTTCACACTCCTTTGTGTGGAGGGAGATTCCTCCCATGAGGAGGTTGTTAAGCTGCTATCAGGGAAAAGTGCTGGATGTCTTTTGGAGGAGTAATGGGGAGGGAGGGACCTTGTAATGGAGGGAAAAGTAGGGGACGGTTCTCTTGTCAAACCTCGCTGAAAGAAACTGTGGCCAAGGACTTTGGAAAGTTTCGCCACAATAATGGAGAGGAGAGGAGAAATTTAAAGTATGATCTCAAGAGAAAGGAGAGAGGCGGATAAGCAGGTTTGGAGAAGCTGAGAGGGATTGGGAGGAGGTAAAGAATGAAGGAATAGAGATGGAGGAGAAACATCCAGTGAGTGTTTTTATTTCTCAAGACTTTTGCTTTTAGTTTCACTCTAAATCCTCAATTTCTGGGCCAGTGAGTAAAACATTTTGAAAGAGGGAATGGCACAAAAAAAAAATCTTTGAAAGTCTTTTTGACAAAAGATCAGTGAAGCACCCTGAGGGGAAAAGACCCTGTCAGCTCACTCCTGCATTTGTTTGTGCAAATTTAAATCATGGTTGACCCTCCCCCTTCCCCTCTTCAACCCCCCAACACCACCACCACCGGCAGCACCTCTCTGCATGCAGGCCAGTCCTCCGCAGCTCGTGCAGCAGATAAGTTTTACTACCAGCGTTGCTCTCCGCAGACATACAGCACAGCGGCTCCTGCTTCAGCTAGGAAGGGGGGGGAGAAAAAAAAAAGGGAGATACTGTAGGAGGAGCGTGAGGGAAAGAGGGCAGCCGGCGCAACAGTTTTACACTGCATTCAGCTACAATGGGAGAGGCGTGTTAGAGAGAGAGAGAGAGAGAGCGGCAGAGCGAGCAGTACAGCAGAGGACTGGCTGCAGTGCAGGTGGATCACAACTGTCTGAAGAAGAGGAAGGTTCGGAGGCAGCGGGTTAACTGTGCAGCAGGTTTGGAGTGCAGTTTCTTTACAATGCTGGCTGACTGTTGCAGGCTTTGTGTGTATATGTGTGTGTGTGTGAGAGAGATATAAAGGATGCTGTGTTCTCTACCATCTGGGCTGCTATCTCACTGCTGTCTACTCTTGTTGCCTCTGTGCAGTTGTGACAATTCTCAGAGCTGACAGTGCCAAGGGAAAACACCATGAATGTGTGATGAGCTCAAAAACTGGAGGGGGCATGCATTTTCATTTTTTTCTTTGTGTCTCATGTGTTCAGGCTACATGAGGAACTTTGAAGCTGGGAGGAGAATAGAAGACTTTCTGCTTTGGTTTGCTTCATGCTAAATGAAATAGCAGAGGCCTCTCTTCCCTCCTTTCAGACGGGCTCTTTTTACTTGGGAGAAGAATAGAGCCGAGAGCTGTGAATGGGCCTGAGATGGCTTTCTGTGTGCAGAAGAGAGGTGCCGCCCTCTCAAGTGTCAGCATGTTTAGCGGGTTGCTGGCGGGGGGGTTGTAGTTTAAAGAAGAGGCTGGGGTTTCTGCATTTATAAGAGAGGATGTGTTACCTGTGTTTAGTCCTGCACTTGTTATAAAAGTTGTCTTTAAAAATTCAATGTTTCCTCCTGTCTTGCCACAGCCCTTAGGGAAAGGCGGCGCGATACAGTCAAGTGCTTCAGTCGTCGTCCGTCTTTTCATTGGTGTCTGTTTACCATTGACTGAGCTGTGATAAGGAGCCGTTAGGAGCTGCTTGTTTCTATTTCTGGCTGTTGTTTTCTGGGTGATCCGATGAAAGGCAGCCTTTCACGGTTGAATAACGGGATGACTGAGCGATGGGAAAGTCTGTGGTTCGGTTGCTCTTTGCTCGTGTTGTTATTTGTTTGCCGGCCCTGAATCGGCTGCTAACAGTTGCTTCATTTTATTCAGTTGTATATATTGCTTGAGGTGTTTTGCGTGATCAAGGATTTTGCATTCCAGGCCTCGAGGTCATGGAGCAGTTTGAACTTGTTTTCTTGTTCTTCTTAAACCTCTACAGAAGAACGATCACAAAAATCTGTACGACATTTCACCCCAATCTTCTCTGATATTGAGTTTTTGCTGCAAGTGTTTTCTCTTTGCTGTGCATTTTATCTGATGGCAAACTGCAATCACCTGTTGGATTAAGCAGTGAGGTATGAAGATTTAAGGCCTTGTTGCATCTTGTTTGTGTTGCAGTTGTTTTTGAGCTTCACTCTACACCAATAATCTCTCTGTTATTAGACTACCCTGCGGTGCAATAAAATAAAGTTATGCAATGAGTTGTAATAAGCCAACGAAGCTTCCAAATATTAGTGTCATGTCCATATAAAATTAAATGGAACCATGCTCTTTGGTTTCTCCCTGTCATCCAGCCGTTCCTCCTGACAAGCACAGCTGAGATATTTTCGCAGCTGCTGGCAACTCGCTGTCAAGTTCGTCTTGTCAGTGCTGAAATAATGAAGTCTGATGGGTTCACATCTGTGACACAGACACCTGCGTCCACAGTGCTGTCACCTGAAGGCAGACAGCTCCTCACATGTTGTACACACACTTTCCTCCTTGCTTGCTTTATGGCTTTTTCTGTTGTCCTCACAACAGGTATACATGACTTTAAACTAGAGGTCCTCAGAGAAGGTTATTGATTATAGCATTCAAACATTAGCACAGTGCTAAAAGAATAGAATTTAATAGACAAATCTGATTTTGTTTTGCTTTTAGTTGAATGTATGAGGATGTTGCTGAAAAGTAGATTACATCATAGATTGCGCACTAATTGTGATGAAGTATTTAATGTTGGCACACTAACTGTCATGTGCATACTTCGTGCATGCCGTGCTCCAAATGCCTCAGAACTAGATGTAATAATCTTGCTTTGCAGACAGTTTAACAAAAGTGTAGTATATTGCTGCTTTGAGATTGAATCCTGTCTGCAGAGGAGACGTATAATCTGCATACACATCCTGCTTCCATGGCGCTCGCTGCTATGGCGATGGCCTTGCTCCTCTAATGAATCCTGAAACGTCTCATCAAATATTTGTCCGGAGTTCTTTTGCAGAGAAGTAATAAAATAGGACCCTTGCAACGGGCTTTGTTTGGTCTTCATCTTTTGGCCATTCTCCGGGGTTTTCTCATTGTTTCAGGAATGACTTTGTGTGCCGGGCCCTTCAAGAAAATATTGCCGCTTCAGGCCGAATGATTTGCAGTCACGCTGGCCTTGATTTCCTCTCTCTGCATCCATCTGAATTCAACACCACAGGCCTGCTCTCGGGTCAACGTTTTGAGATATATCATTGTGGTGAATTAAGACAGATTTCTCACCGTTACATGTGACTTATTGCACTTCAACCTTGGACTTGTAGTTGAATACCACTTTAAAAGTAGCCAAAGAGGTTGCTTTTCCCCCCATGCTGAGGCTGAGGAGGTGAACCCTGAGCGCCGCGATGGTGAAGTATCGTCCCAGTGTCTCAATCAACCCCGGTGACCTGAGCACCTCTCCAGTTCCTCTCCTTATGTTTCCACTTTAGGATGGATGATGGACCGCGTGCGTGTGTGTGTGTGTGTGTTTGAATGAGTGTGTGATTTACAAAGAGACAGGAAGGGGTTGTCCTTTTGTCCAAGAAATGGGTGTTACTCTTCTTTCTAACTTGTGTTGTAAATCACTGGTTTATGTAATGTGTGTGTGTGTGTGTGTGTGTGTGTGTGTGTGTGTGTGTGTGTGTGTGTGTGTGTGTGTGTTAAATAGCTTGGCGAGCCTGCCTGTGATTATGTCATACGGCATGGTTTCCAGCTGTCCGAGTCTGCTGCATTTAATTTAGTTTTCACGAAAGTCATCCCCAACCACAGTGTGTGTGTATGTGTGGTTTATGGGTCTGTGTTTGTGTAAACTGTGTATATTTGCGCGTTTTTAAATATGTTCTTAATCATGTGTATAAAAGCGCACACTCAATAAACTCTGTGCAGCGTCACCTGTTGGCCCGCCGAGCGAAGAAATCGTTGCTGTCAGATTCTGGCTGATGAAAGCGCTGAAGCTTTTTTTTTTTGTGTTCTTTTTGATGATTGTGATTCGGGTCTGATTGAACCCTGCCGTCCTGCTCTAAGTTAAACCAAATGTGTTTGGGCTGGGTCCCACTGAGGGGCCTAGATGTGAGCTTTGACAAAAGACGGCACACATTTCAGCTTTAATGCAGGTGCACACGCAGGGGCCTGAACTCACTGTGATCAGGTTTCTTTGCAGAGAGCAAAGCAAGAACATATTATCTCCTAAACAGTCAGTTTTTTACAGTTGAGGTCGTTTTATTTAGTAAACACTGAGGTCTTTTTTTAAAGTTTGATATTCCCATGGACAAAGCCAACTGATCCTTAATTTCCTCCTGACTTAAATTCATATCTGGTGGTTTGTTGACATAGGCTCACTGACTCATTGTTGTTCTCTCTCACAGATGGTTTAACCACGTTACAGACATGTTGCTTAATCAGACTCTTGGAAACGCCTCAGAAAAAGAGGGATTGTTGCTGTGTGGTTAAATTGTTTGATTTACAGCATCAGTCCCGTTGCTGCAGTTAATGTTGGATTCACGTCTGAGAGAGCAGTGAGATAGTGACTGAACTCACGATCTCCATTGTATGTTTCTCTGGATGATAATATCAGCTCAGTGGCTAAATGTCTGGCACTGTCTTCAGCTCTTCTGACCCCGGACTCCCAGCCGGCCTTGACCGCAGTGAGTTTAGGCTTGTAGGGTGAAACCAATAATGTTGTGAACTTATTCCAACACTATATATATAGACTGCTCTGGCCGGGTCAGAGTTCATGGGAAAGCTTTGCTGAACCTGTCTTCACCCAGTGGCAGAATCTACCAACATGTTTCTCATGACTTGTCACTTCAATTGGACCTCGCAGTTATTTGCAGTAGGTGCTCAATAAACCATGACTGTAGTTTTGTATCCAGTGAATTCTCCTCTGACCGATGACTGAATGTTGCAACCATGAGTAAAAGTTTCCACCAAGTGCAATATTGGGCAATATTCACCAAAACCACCAGATGACTCAGGCCTTGGGGACGATGCAACAGGACGTTTCTCCACAGGAGTTACGACCAACCTTTACTTTCCATTATGCTTAAGTTCCTTCTGGACTCATGTCATTCACCTTGGTTTATTTCCATCTGCACACATTTACTGTACGCTCATTTGAAGTCAGACCTTCTTCTTCAGCTCTGTTCTGACCATTTTTATCTGAAGATATAACATGCTTGCATCTGATAAGGGTTTCTGTTTAGTCTCCCTTTGTCAAGGACAGCTTCCCTCCCTGTCTTGGCAGACTAGTGCTGAGTCACAGGGACTATCATGTGTCTCACTCCAGTTCAGCTGTTTAAAGGGAGGAATTTCAGGCTTTGTATAAAACCCTTATTTGCATTAGTTAGGCAGAGGAAAGCTCGTTGAGTAAGAAACCACCACTTGGCATTAAAGTGAAGCCTTTCTTGGTTTTTCGGTAGCTGTTGAAAGTGGGGGGGAAAAGGTAACATGCAGTGTGAAAGGTGTTTTATGGGTTTTTTATTGAAATGTTTAATGCCCCATTAACTTTCACCATAATAGCTAACAAATGCAAGGTAATAAGTGCTAATTTCGCGATTCCCTGGGATAAAGTCTTCAATAGTCGAGACTTCTGAAGCCCTACATTCTGCTCTGTGTGAAACAAAGACAGAAAAGTGGAAGCCTGCGCTTTGAACTCTGAGAGGAAAGTGAGAGTTTCCAAAAAATAAGGGCAGAAGATTTTTGACAAATTGTTGGTTTGTTCCAGATGTGACATTTGTCTGCAGGGAATCGCAGCTCTGTGCGGTGTGATGTGCGGCAGGTTGAGTGAGTGTAAAAGGAGGAGTTGAGCGCACAGGAAGGAGGATATTACTTTACTTGTCCTGGTCATGTAACTTTCCACAGAACTGAGAATCACACCGACCAACCGGCACAAACACTGTGAGCAAACTCACAGTACATCCCTGGGATATGCTGCACAAGCATCCAGAACCTTGTTTTTTTGTCATCCAAAAACAATGACTTCATCAGTCAGTGGTAAGCTTTTCTGTCTTGGCAAATATTGACTCTGTTGGTGAGGAGGCCGGGCACACAGCCTCCAAATTTCCCCTTAAATCTCTTTCTCTTCCTTTTTTTCTCTCTATCATTCTTCCCTCCCTCCTTCCTAACCAAAACCTGGAAGTCATTTATGAAGGCAGGATGGGGTTTCTCTTCTCCAGAAGTTGATATTTGAGTAGAGCCCAGTGAGGAGGGACTCCAGTTTGACGTCCCACACCTCCCATCAAGGGAATTGCATCAGAGTGAGGCTGAAGATCTCAGCGCTGGAACCAGCTGTGGTTCAATGTTTGGCTATAACCAAACCTAGTTACTAAAGCAGAGACTGTTTACCACAGTCACAGTCTTTATAACAATCACAGTCTGCCCCAAATCACCAAGTGCAAACAGGTGCTGGACTGTGCGTCAGTGGCGTTGGCATAGAGGCTTTATGTAAGATACAGTGAGGAGGAATGTACAGGAAAAGTTCACCACTGCACTCTGCTCTTAGGCTGTATTGCATTGTCTTGTACGATTAACCGAAGCGAGTCAAGTAAATCTAGAGGATGAAAGCGTAAGCTCGAAAAGTTAGTGGACATAAGAAGAATGGCTTCATGGTCTTTTCTGTGTTTAACCAATTTATTTGTGCTGTGCTTTATTATCATAAAGGCATGCATTGAGCCACTTTTGAGGGAATCAACTCCGAATTTGTCGTTCAAAGTTTTCTCCCAAGGGAAAGAGAAGGGAAATTTTCAGAGCACTTCCACATTTCAGTTTTAACCTTTATCCTCTTTCTGTCTGTTTTGTAAATCCAGTTAATCTTTAACTTGTGCCGCAGCTGTAAGAATGAACTTCCGTTAGTCTTGTCTCCTACATTTGTTACACAAACTGGATTAGAGCTGGAAGATGAGTAATTTGCACTGTCATTGTACTTTCTCATCCTGATCCACCTAATCAGGTTTTCTGCAAAACGTCCTATTTTGATACATACATACTCTGTGTGCTGGTCTTTACCTTTGTCCTTAAGTGTTAAAAACAGCTAAGGTGTTTTAGGTTTCATGTACACATATAGTGGATTTTCATGTTCTAAACAAGGAGGAACAGACAAATCTTTGGATGTTGTGTCGAGCCGTTGAGCGTCATAAGTTTGGGGGAGTTCTGTGGGTCCACTCCCCGAGGCCTGCAAATCATTGTGGGCTTGAAGTCGGAGAACACAGCCCAGATTCCTCACGCATGAGAGAGGATGGGGTCTAAAGAGGGAAAGGAGGGGAGAAACTAAATCTGCGAGGGTGTAAGCCTGCTGAGTTTGTGCAAGACAGAGTGACGTATCAATTTGGGTCGGGGGTCGCGACCCTGGAGATAAAACGAACAGGAGTGCAGATTGAGAAGTGGGGTGGCAATGTACAGAAAAAGACCGGTTTGGGACACATGAAGGGAGAAATGGGCGATGGAGTGGGGAGCGTGAGGAGGTGGGAGGAGATGTTATTAATCTCTCTGTTGTTTTCCCCTTATATTGTCATTTCCCTTGCAGCTGGTCCCGGGTTGAGAGGGAAAGAAAAACACGACCGAGGAGATCAGAAATCTAAACAGTGGTCCTGCCAGTGGGCTGGGTGTTCCCCACCACTGACACATCTGTAATAAAACACGTTGTCTGATTTCGTAATGTGCTGCTAATGAAGGTGAAGAGAAGGCCAGGCAGGAGAAAAATGCACAGATGTAATGAAGCCCTCATGTTAAATGCATCAGTGTAGCGGACCAAGAATTCAACAACTGATATTAATGGGAAAGAATACAAACAATCTGTTGATAGAAATTCATTAGAAATCGTATTAAAAGTTGGCAGGAATTAGATCACCACAGTGTAGAACAGACTGTTCCGAACTATTTCACAAATGAACTGCTTCTTCTTTTGTTTCTCTGTTTCCTAAATAGCTCTCAACATTTAGCGTGACAAGAGTAATTCCACAGATTTATTGCCCTGCCTTGGCCTTGGACAGAGATCTCCATCACCTCCTCGTCTACTCTCATGTCAGGTCACGGCAGTTTGACCTAACAGTCTGTGGGTCACGGCCCCAATTAAAATACACTCCCAACAAAGGTTTTCCCACCTGACAGCGAGCCTCTTCTGGATCTTCTTTTTTCAATCACTGCATCTGTGCCAAAGTGAGAAAGTAAGGCAGAGTTTGAACCTCTTCTCTTGAGCTACCTTTTTCATTCACTCAGTCACTTTTCATGAATACACCTGAATTGAACACCATGAATGTCTTCACTTATTTGAGACTATAAAGACACTTGATATCTTCTACAGCAGTTATGTATGTCATAAAAACACAAGACCTGCAGACAAATCACAAGTTGAGCATCGGTAGGTTGTTGTCGAGCTTTTTCTTTATTTTCCTGCCTGGCCACAAATGTTAATCACCTTGATGCAATGACACAGTCATGGTTTAGCACTCCTTCCAAGTAGGACCACAGTATCATGGGTCAGTGCAGTTGTTCTCTGCACCGATCACTGCTCCACACGCCACTACGTGTGTAATGCATGCTATACTGAGCCAGCGCAATGGGGCATTTAAGGTCTCACTCTCCCTTTGGTCATTAGTGATGCAAATGCACTCTGTTTGTGACTGTGTAATCTGCATGTTAGTCTGTTTGGCTCAGTGCTACCTACTGATCAAGCGTTTTTCATGAACATTTTTTGCACTATTTATATGCAAGTTGGACACTAAGATGTATGTTTTCAGTGACTTAGCATTTCTAAACCACATATTTGTCTATATGACTTCTAGCTTCAGAAACCTCCAGCCTCTTTAGAGCCGCTCTGCTCTTCAAAGGATACTACTTGGCTCAGGCTGACAAAGCTCGTCATCAATGCCGCTGAACTGGCTCATCCAGAGTCCACTGTTTCCCTCGTGCTGCCTGGGGTTTGGCAGGTAAAGAGGCCAGAGTTATGGAAGTCATTAAAATTCCTTGGGAACATGTGGACGCTTGTTTATTTTTCCGCCTAGGCAGGGAGGGTGGAGAGCTGCCAGGACGCTGCACTGTCCTTCTCTCAGCAAGAAGGACAGTGGGCAGAGTATGAGAGAGAGAGACGCAGGACCTGATGGAGGAGGAAGGAGATGAAAGACAGATGAGGCGGGGGGGAGGGGGTAGGGGGAGCAGAGGACAGAGCAGTGGAGGGACAGAGGGAGAGCGGAAGTGGTTGAAAAAGGGCAATGGAGGATGGAAGGATGAATGAGAGAGGGAGGAGGGGGAGAGGCAGACACCAAAGATGCCGAATATATAGTCAGACAAATGAACGTTGAGGTTTCAGTGAGCCGTACAGGAAGAGGATTAGAGACGGATGGATTCACACACAGGCTGGAGGTGAGGAGAGGAGTGGAGTGGAGAAAGGAATGAAGGAGGACAGAGACATAAAAGCTGCATTTTGTCCAACTGCCAAGTAAAGTTTAGACAACGTTTTGAGTGTCACAAAAATAAAATAAAACTTTACAAGTTTTTTTTTTTATTGAATTGCTTAAAGCAGATTACATGGTCTTAAACAGGATTTCAGCAATAAAACAGAATGATTCAAATTGTTAAAAGATAACATGAAATGCCACATTCCATTTCAAATATATGTCAGGCATGTTGTCATATTAAGGATTTTTTATGTTCTTCCAGCTTTCCTAATTTGGTATATATGGATCTGATGGAAACCCAGCTGACAGCAGAGGGACACAGAAAGACAGTCAAGAAAAGTTAGTCTTGAGAAAGAAAGTTTAAGACCTTTTTAGGATTATCCCCAAATCATTAATTAAAATTACATTAAGGATTAAACTAAAAAATAACAAATAAAAAGTGTTGTTTTCTGATCCTTAACTTTAATCATTACTTTCTATAATGAATGTTTAATGTTTCAGAGTAATCCTCAAAATTAGATATCTAGTTTTCAGGGGCTTTAATACTGACAGAAGAAACTAATCAGACCATCAGATCATTTCCCCTTGCACTTCCCAGGGCGGTCATTACGCACCACTGTCCTCTGTTAAAGCCATCCGGGCGGTGTCGGCTGTTAATAAGAGACTTCAGATGGTGTCTCATTTTCTGTGACGAGTCAGTTCCTCCATACGTAATACACAGTCATGCTTTACATCGCCCACCAACTAGCCGTAAATCTTCCTTGGCTTCATTTTAAATGTGGAAAGATCCCCTCATGCTCGTCTTTAAACACCGGAGCCAGAAAGAGCCTGCTGCGACGGTGGGCGTTTTTTCTGATCGGTTAAACAGACGGGACGACTTGAAAGGGATACTGGTGCAGAGTGTTACCGCGGGGGAAGTGATACTGTAATATACTACCATGCATGGGTGAGTGTGTGTGTGTGTGTGTGTGTGGGAGTCAAAAACAGAAATGACCGGTCTGCCTCTTCCATCAGGCACCTTGTTAACTGAGTCAAGTCACTGACCCGACTTAAACTTCAATGCTCTCCTTTTTCTTGTCCACTGACGACATTCAGTTAACCATCTGATCTGACAGCAGCTTGAATGCAGGGGAAACTTTTGTGTTGTGCCTCTGATGCATTTATCTCACCATTGTTTCTTATCTCATAACCAATGATAACGGATATTGTAAGCACACTACAGGCGGAGTGAATGAGGGATGAGGGTGGTGCAGTCAGCCCAGGAGAGCGGGAGAAAGAGGGGAAGTGTGGAATTTCTCGGTGCATAGTTGTGGTATTGCCTTGCGCAGCTGAAAAACGTATCAAAGCGATTTTTCTCGCTGCTGATACTCCCCTCATCGTGGGCCGGGATGTCAGACCTTTAGTGAGGTCACTCTCCATCGCCATCCGTCTTTCTTCCTCTTTCTCCGTCTCCGTTTCCCTTCGTCTGATCATGTTAATTGAAACCGACACTGCAATGTGGACCCTCGGGGCGATCCTAACATTTACCTGCCTCGCCAACAAATCGGTGGCTAATTGAGACGCAACTTGAGAACCTGCGTTTCTCTCCTGCTTAAATGTGCCCTCCCAGAAGGCTGTGGCCTTTTGACATAGATGAGAGTGTCCGATTGCATGTCTGTGATGCCAATTTATATCATTAACGTGGCATGTCTGCAAAGCTGGCATGACATCAGTACATGCAGGTCAGATGCTTTCCTTTAGACCATGTGCTTGGAAAGAACTAGGACATTATGAATTAAGCTCATTACTTGAAGGCAAATGTCTTGCCGGACAAAGTGTTTGTTGAGGTTGCCTTGTGGCTTCATGATAAAATCAACAAGTTTCCACATCATCTTTACCCAAACTGTTGGCAACATCATTCCTATGTGCTGAAAACTAATTTTGAACAGACCATCAATCAGTCTTGTAGTGTGTATCATTCCCTTTAAGGTTTTCCTTCTGTTTTAAAGTTTGAAATCAAAGAAAGGGCCCAGTTTGGGAGGTGAAGGGATCCAGCCAGGAAGAAGCTGTGACGGTAGAGTTTATACTCTGTCTTCAAGTGTGGCCAGTGTTTAAGACAAGATAAACCTTTATTCGTCCCACAGTGTGGACATTTACAGTGTACAGCAGCAAAGGGGTTAGAAGCACTTGAGCAGAAACGTCCTAAACACGTCAAAATAAGAAGAAAGTCTCGTTATTGTTTTTGTTGAGTGAGTCACTTAAAGCCATGGTTACTTTGCTCTCAATGTGTTCTGCCACTACTGGTCATTTCATGTAACTGCATGGATGTAGTTATTGGTGTTGATTTCTGTTATATGAGCGCCTTAATGATTTTTACAGGTTACTTGTATCGGTGATCTAGAGGAAGTATTTAAGCTTATCCTGCTGTTGCATTCATTGTAGCTCTCTGTGGATAGGAGTGTGAGCTTAACAGGTGTTAATGGTTTTAATTGAAGTTTGACCTTAAATAACTTTTGTCTTGATAAAATGTGTTCAAACAATGTGAATGAAAATGTGAAATTGCCAGACGTGAGCTGAGTTGACGCTGATGCACAGTGACACGCTGCGGATCCTTTTAACCATTAACCTGCAGGAGTCTTTCTTGAATTAACGTCTGTGTGATCTTTATCTCGGTGGGAAAATGATCAGACATCTAAGTCTGAAAAGATAATCCCTCCTGCTTTATGAACCACCGTCAGTTGCGTAATCCTCCCCTGCCAGCTTTGCTCTTGTTCTGCCTTTTAAAGGTCTCACCGTCTTCAGTGGCTTGAAGATATCTGTCATTAGATCCTTTGGTATGTTCCACGTCTGTCTCAAGTTTGACAGTGACACGTGTTGGGTTGTACGGGCAGGCTGCAGGTTGACGACGGAGAATCTCAAGATCGTCCTGTCAAGATGCCAAATAGAGAAAAGAGGAATTCAGACAAAACAAACCAGGGGAGCAGCATGAGTTAGTTCTAGTGATGTGTTTGAGCCTTTTGCATGTTCACAGCTGTACTGCAAAAAAAACACTTTAGTATTTTGGTTTGCTGTCAAAGAGAAAAAAAAGTGCTAAGCTCCCAGCTGCTAGACCAAAGAGCCAGTGTTTGCTTATTGAAGGGCTCAATCCACAGACAACAATATGGTCTGTTACACCACCTGTAAGTTATGAAAGGATGCTTCTATAGCTGAATTTGGGTTTTGCTGCTTGTCCGTTGCTGGAGCCAGTAACTTCAGATCCTGAGAAAGAAAGCAGTGCCATTGGTGGAGGTGATCAAGCTACACATATAACATATATACTAATCTCAACTTAATAAAAACATTTCTTAGTTACTTAGTTAGACATTCAACAGGAGAATTAAGATATGCATTCAGTGGTAAAAACCAAGTCACTTCAATACAGTTTTCTCAGAGGTCTCGATGCTGCCTCAGTTTTACAGAAAGTTTACTTTAACACTAAACTATCACAATTGTCACTTGCTTCAAAGTTTTCCTTCCTGATTGCATCACTAGCTCTCGCTCCCTCTGGCAACTGTGAGTCATATAGCACACTGGTTGTCAGGAACAATAAGTTGCCACAATGATAAGCTGCTTCTCTCTGGATATCCTTTAAGCTCTTCCTGACCGGGAAGGATGGCAGTGTGTGTGTGTGTGTGTGTGTGTGTGTGTGCGCTGGTGTGTAAGTGGGAATGTGAAAGGTGTGTGAGGAAACAGCTGGGTCTGCCAGTACAAACATACACAGAAACACACAATCACTCATCCACATCTGTACAATTGGGAGGGAACATGAGGTCATTTATACATTTGTGCAGAAATGAGCCACTGTAAAAATTATACTGCTTGATTACTGCCGTTTGTCTTCCTCTGCCACTTCATCTGTGCTTCTAAGGCAGAGACGTAGAACTAAATAAATGAAAGCATCATATGAATCTGCCTGAGATATCATGTGTTAGTGGGAAGAATTTTCCCAGCAGCCATTGACAATGACTTAGTCATGACTTAGTCAATAGTAATAGTAATAGTAGTTTGCCAGTAATTGACAGTTTCTGACATGTCCTGATGGAATTAGATCTCAGCTTTTTTCCTCTTTCCTTAGCATCACCTTTCTTGGCCAATAAAAGATCATTCTTGTTCAGAGCATCAGAAATTGTGCACAATTTTTTGCTCTTTTGTGCAAATCAGAATGATTAATATACATTTCGCCTGGTAGGAAGATGGTGAGAAAAACAAGCAGGAACAAAGGTAAAAGAAGAGAGAATGCAGATGGGGAAAGAAAAGCAAAGGAGATTAATGGAGAGAGTAGAAAGGATGTGAAAGAGCAGAGCGGAAGAAAGGGCATCGATGAGGCCCAGGCTCTGGAGTATTTTTCTCCTCCTTGGTGGTCTAATTATCTCGGGCCTGTATAGATCAGTGAAGCCTTCCACGGTGATTGTGCTGCTGGAGAGATGCTGATAATTGGCTTTATTCAGGTTTGTCCGGAGCGCTGCTGTTTGGGAGTTTATGAATGAAAGCTCCACTACAGTATGAGGCCGAGATCTCTTTGATGTCGGAGAAGAATTTCCTCCAGTCGATGAAATGACTCCTCTGAAATGAAGTATGCTCGCTCAGTGGTCAGAGCAATCAGGACCCGGACAATTGCACACAAATGCATGCACCGCAAGGACACACACACACACACACACACAAACTCTGACACACTTGGTTTCAGCAGAAAGTTGTGACTTCTGGCTAAGTGCCACTGTCCCCCTGCTGGACCTCACATCCTGACAGGAAGCTTGTCCTTCCTTCACACACACACTCTCATGCGTATGTGTGACTGTCAGAGAGGGAGCGAGGCACTGAGATACTGCAGGCTACACATTTGGTCAACTGCGAAATAACAGTGATAAGGAAACAGAGATGAATGAAATTAATTTCCAGACCACAAATGGGAGGAAATGGTGGCTAAATTACACCCAGACGTCCTAATAGAGAGGTCTGACCCCATGTTGAGGGCCTGGCATCCCAAAGCATCTCTGCACAATAATTGTTATCCTCTGGCTTCAAGCAGGATTAAGATGCTATGTGTTCCCAGATGACTGTGGGAAACAGATAAAAAAACAAAACAAGAAGTCAGTCTTTAATTAGATTAGACTACAAAAACAACTTTCTTTAAGACTAACTCAGCAGCGGGTGAAAATATTTTTGTTGGTCTCCAATGGTTTGAGCTTTCACCTTGATACAGTGATATAGAGATCATCACTGTTGGGTGTGGTTACAGGTTCCAAAGAGCAGGTGCAACAGATCAACCAACAGTCCAAAGATATGATCAATTTCTGTTGAACAATTGATCAAATAATTGAAAAATTCTGCAAAGTTAGTATTTCAAAATGTATTGTTTTATTACCTTAGTAGTTATTACCTTAAGACATACTGTATGTTTTCATGCCGGGTTGCATCATTCCTCTCCATACAGATGCACACTTTAGACTGCTACTACAAACACTAACTAAATGGACCTCTTTCTTCTTCAAAGCCGTGTTTGCTGGACTCTCTATAGCCGTTTTCTCATTTCAACTCTGGACAAAGTCGGGAGAATCACGTCCTGATGTTTCCTGGAGTTGTTCAGACACATTTAGCTCACAACATTGGCACCTGGGTAGAGGAGGAGGACTCATCTGTTATGATGACTGTTGTGTTGATAGTGGTACTATGTGTATGTGGACATATCCGCAATACCAACAAAAGAGTGAAAAGCAAGATAGCAGAAGAAAATATAAAGCATGTCCAATCCGTGCTACACGCCCACTCACTCGCTGTGAAGTCTCCGGACAATGACCTGCTTTATTCTCACATGGGCTCAATCAGACATTACACGGACTGCGTACTAGGGAGCTGGCAGGGTAAGTTCTGTTTAATTTCCGGGTAATGTCTGGAAAAGTTAAGGATAGCAGCGGATGTGTGAATACAAGTCATGACAGTGGAACTCAGTGAATGAGTTGTTGACGAGTTGAGGAAGGATCCCAGGGTCCCGTGCAGCAAGATGCTTGACCTCCTGGATGTCATCAGCATCAGTTGCGGCCACTTTCCTTTCCATGATGGATGCTTTGTATGGATTTGTGTCGCAACCCCTGAGGCTCGAGCTCGACAGGCCCGGAAACATGAAGGGCCTCACTCTCTCTCTCACACACACACACACTCACATACACACACACACTCACACATATTGGAGGCTCTTTTCCCTCTGCTCTGACAACATGTCATTGGGCGGTCAGATGTAACAGAAGGGGTCAAAGCACAGCGCAGTGACAGTGACTCACTGAGAAGAACTCGGCTTGTTTCCTTTCCTGTTGTGCTAGAGACGTGCTGAGATTTCCTTTCAAATATAACAAGAACTAATCAAAGCCCACTGGCCAAAGTCCAGTCTGTGGAGACCACCCATTTGGTCCACAGTCCACATGGGTCCACGCTGTAGTCCAGAAAATCCTGCCCCCAGCAGCTTCTGGGACTTGAACGCTGCTGTCAGTCATTGTTTTATATAACAAAATCTGTTAAAGAAGCATCCAGACCTGCCCCAGCTTTGTCGGGTAATCAACTAAATGTCTAGTTCATGGTTGACTGCTAAATTGATTGACTAACTGACACCACAGCTGTATTTCACTGTGCATCCCAGTTGGACAGTCGCTTCCTTTCAGCTTCTTTTCTGGGAGAAGCAGGATCTTAATGGATGGTAAAGCTCCTTGCTGTCAGGTGTATCATCCCCGTCACATGTTCTGGGTTGAGATGACAGTCATGGTAGCAGCACAGTGACATTATAAAAGCGATGTCTGGTGCCCATAGGTGCCTCCTGCTTTAGTGGACTCTAACCCTTGATCTTTCACCAGCAGCAGCACAGTCACAGCTTTCATCTTGGCAGGATGGACTTTACAAAACACAAGAGGAAAATGCCAAAAGTCAGAGTGGTCAGAGGTTTCTTCAACCAAAAAAACAACAACATCTAAATGCCACAGTTCTTTTAATGTGCGGATGTGGGCGTCTTCAACCTTGACTGACCTTGGAAGCCGCTAAGCCTCAATAACGGGCCTTCACTTTGATACAGAGCTGAAAGTCTATTGTTGGTTTGTTCCCGTCTCTGCTTCTGGAGCTCGAAGGTGAATGAAAATGCCTTTTGTGTGGGGGGCTGGTTGTCTGTGTGGTCATTGTGTGCTCAGGCTCCGACCTGTGTGGTGGAGCAACACTCGAGGCCCGTGGGATTCTGGTGGGATGAGGTTATTTCACCATTCCCCTGTCTTCTTGTGAAATCAAGTCTTTCCAAGGGACTAAACAAGAGACTCAAGTTTTTGGTTTGTTACCAAATTTGAGGATATTGTTAGGAATAGAAAAGCTATGGGACAATTGGAAACGTGTGGGTTTTTTTTTCTATGCGTGTGATGTTTTTGTAAATTTCTCTGCTGTAAATAAGACACAGAACATCCTCATAGTGAAGCATATGCAGCTGTAGAATCCCTTTCCATGTCCCCTACTGTTGCCTTCGTCTCCACTCTTACTTTCTCTCTTACTTTTATGTCTGTTTTTGCCTCGCTGCCTCGGTTTCTCCCTCTTTTCTGCTGGGGTGGGGTCACCACATGCACGGACTGTTTGTTTGAAGTTGCCATAGAAACTCATGTGAGTGTGTGGCTGCTGTATGTGTGCTCATTCCCCTGTGTGTGTGTGTGTGTGTGTGTTGGTGTGATGGGTTTGCAGTTCTGCTTTATGTGTAATGACCTCATCCAGACACAGACCCCGACATATCGAATCCGTCTGCTTCCTCGGATTGTGTAATAGATAGTCCCCATACACACACACGCGCACAAACATACACCAGCTCTCTGGTCGACGCCCCTCAGTGTTGTGCCTCGTTGCTTGACCACGGACGAGTCATGGGTCGTCGCACAATAGTACAACTCAATTTGACAACAGGAATAATATGTCATTGCTCGATAATTTGATTTCAAATAGTGCCTCAGTGTGGAATTAGATTTACTCGACTGGAGTTCTGCATCAGACGTCTCTTTTTGAAAAGAGAAGAGAAAGTTCACGAACTGATAATGAACCCATGTAGTTCAGGCCTCTTCATCAACCGTATGTGCTGTGTTTCATGTTGTTACAAAACCGCCCCCGCTCCCACCTTATCACCCGGGGTCAAACGCTTGACGTTCCTCAGCTGCTAATCTCGGACAGTGTGAAAATGTGGAACACAGCCCAACTGTTGATGCGCATTTATTGTAGCTGAGAGTCAAGTCGGCGGTAAGACATCTTTTCCGTGTGGAAAAGAATGCTGTTTCTCTGAGGGAAAAAGTTCTGCTTCGTTGAACAAAGATTTCTGGGAGATCTATTTTCCCCCAAGCTTTAACGCACACAGTTATTAAAGGCCTTATTATTGATCCGCCATGTGACTGTGGTCTTCCACGAAAAGGCCATATTCACAGTAAAAAGACCCATTCAGAAACACTGTCACAATGCATGCTCGAGTTGACGGACCACTCAGTTCAGTTCCTTGCTCGTTGTCAGTTCTGTTTCTTTTGCATAACTTTGCTTAATAAAGCTGAGACACTGGGATACACATGACATCTGATCCTATTATATGCAGATTGGGATAAGCAAATAAATAACTGATTTGAGTTTTCAAGCCAGTCCACTCTGAAATGTAGGAAGTCAGGGATTACAACCAACGTTCATAAACTCAAGAAACATAGCACAGAAATCCCCCAAAGCTGCTACTGTGCTTGCATGGATAATTTGCCTATCTGTTCCCACAAGTCAGTTCAGGCAAAATGTGTGCTCACCTGGTGCAGACCGGACTCAGATTGATGCGGAGGGATCGGCATTGAAGCCGTTTGCCTTGGAAAGAAACCACTAAGCTTTACGGCGCCACAACCATATTTACTCGAAGCTGCAGTTGTTTCTTTTCAGTTGTCTGTTGGGGGGCTTCAAACACAAATTCCCTTTTATTATTTGGTGCATCCCGCATGTTCATTTATTCCCAAATATATAAAATGAAGCTTTTCATTCCAATAAGCAATCTCTGTTATAGTGACACACAGTCCTCTTCAGTGCTTCATTCTGCAGCTTTTACCCCTGAGCTTGACAAAAAATAATTCAGGTCTCTGTTGGAAATCCAGGACAGAGATATATTCTTGTCCTCTTCTGCAGGGAATTTATATGAGCTACTGCAGCATAGAAAGGGAAATCTCCAGGGGTTTTGTGAATACACCCCTCATTCCAAAAAAGTTGGGAGCTGTGTAAAACGTAAAATAAAAACAGAATGCAGTCATTTATAAAGAAACTCTATTTACCTGTTTTACAAAATGTTCCTGAGCCTGTGCGAATTTCCCCATGGGGATGAATAAAGTATCTACCTACCTACCTACCTACCTAGTAATCTCTTTTATACAATCATGTGTCCACATAGTGGTGAACATCTCCTCATCTTTGCTCGTGAACGACTGAGTCTTTCCAGGATGAATCTTTCATACCCAGTCGTGACACTATCACCTGTTACCAATGAACCTGTTTACCTGTGGAATGATCCAGACAGGTGTTTTTGGTCTTTCGTTGCTCCTGTCCCAACTTGTTTGAGACGTGTTGCTGTTGCAGCAAATGTGTTCTGTTTTATTTATTGTTTCCAGACAACTTGTGTCCCAACCTTTTTGGATCAGGTTTGTATACAAAAAGGATATAAAAAAGGTTCCTCTGCACAACTATCGAGCTTACAGGCAAAGAGAAACTGCGGTTTTGGTCCATGAAAACTGGATCGATACGACTCAACGTTTCTGATATAGTAGTCATACATGTGGCATTAAAAACCTACATATACTTATACAATATGTGTGAGTAATGTAGACATACAGAGTAGTAGACCTGCCAACTGTGACAGTGACTGATCAATTACAAACGTTATTTATGATATGTTTTATGATGAGTTTCTGTAAATGCTGCTGTGTCTGAGCAAACAGGCTCACCCATGTGTGTTGATCACTGCTCAGTCGTGGCTGTGTGTCTGGGTGATTGAGAGACTTGCTGAGCACAGGCTTGTGATTTGAATCTTAACCAGGTAGCATGAAAAAACCTTTCCAAAGTGTTTTTGTTTGTAGAAACCATCAGGCCGTAATTAAAGAAAGAAAAAAAAAAACAGTGGAGTCGGCTTCAAAGAATCCACGTGGTTCTTTCTCACTCTCTCTCAGTCGGGCATTGACGCCAGTAAGAGCTTTGAGAAAATGTCAAGTAATTCGCACTGCAGCTAATTTAGCACACAGCTCACCAGTAAAACTATATTGTGTTGTGTCGCCATGGAGCGGCTCAACCTGCTCGGCTGTTTAGCCCCTGCCTTGATATAAAGGCGGCGTCTGGCGGCGAGGACATACGGTAGCAGTTAGCAGCCGTGACACCCGGCGAAGGATTGTTTTTGTTTGTGTGGTTAAAGCAACGGGGTCCCGTTAAACTGTGTCTACGGCTCTGTCATTACCAGCTATAATTGTGGTGATTAGCAGCCTGCAATGTGTGTGCAAGTCCTAATCCTTTTTAAATTGTCCTAAATTGCTCTAACATCGATGTCAGAATCATTTTTACTGAGTCCAATTAACTTAAATTTAATAATAATGAATGATTCAGTTTTGCTTATACTGCATGTGGCTGCTGTGAAGCTTGAACATGTGGATCCTCTCTCCACATACGTACATTCAACTGGGTTAGCTGAGCCCACTGACATCTCTAAAGCTGACTGACTAATGGCAAAAATAAATCATAAAAATAAAATTTACGTTGGTATGCTTTTTACCTGAGAACCTCACAGTGGTGTAAATTCTCCAGAGGTCATTGCATCCGACCAAGAAGTAGTCCAACACATTATGCCCTCTAAAAACACTAATTGTCACTGTTATATTTTTATATAAAGTATGATTGAATAAACAAGATATAAAATTTTAATTAGAAATACAGCACACATTGTGATATAAATTTTAGTCTTTGTGTTTGCCATCTTAATGATCTCACCAGATAATGATTTTTGATGGAGACCACTCATTGCTAAATAGTGACCGATGCTGATCATTGTATTTTGGCTTACCACGTGCATGTACACACATTCTGCAGGTTCGAAGGTCTTCGGCTTCCTTCATGCTACACGCACGGCAGCGTTTGGTGCCGAAGATAAAAGTGGGCGATTCCCCTCCTTTCACGGCTTTGATTCAGAGGAATTGGCCTGCGGGATGTGAAGCTACAAAGCTCCTTTTTGTGTCCTGAAAGTTAGTGTGTGTGTCGCAGTATTGTGGCTTTCATGTTTCATTGAAGTGTCGTGCAACTGGTTGGCATGTGTGGACTTTGCGATAGACCTGGTTCTCATCAGCTTTAAAAATGTAACGTTTGCTTCCTCACATTCATTTACACCTATCGTTCCTGCTTCAGGGTGTGTCTGGACATTTTGGACTATGGCTTGGCAAATTTTGTCCCTCTGACTCTTTCATTATGTAACTACTCCAGGGATCAGGACATTATTTTAACCCCAAAATGTCCCTGCTTGGGGGCGGGGCTTTGAGCGTTGAACATTTACGGTCTTGTACTACATTTTATTTCAGCCACCATTGGAAAAAAAAAAAAAAAAAAAAAATCTGGCACCAAAGCAGTTTGTCTTGTTCATTGTGCTTTGAAATATTAGGAAGCATATGGAAGACCTGACAATCATCATTGTTGTATAGTCTCACGCAAACATGGCTTCTCTTTATCATACGTCAGGTGACTAATTTGTCTAACTTTGTGGTGAAAACATGGCTTTTGCTTTTTCTCCTTTACCTGTTGACACTCATCTTATATTTTACAATATAAATTCGTCCTCCTTTTCTGTTAACTCAAGGTATGTTTGCCTTGTCAACAAGAATTGTAAAAGGTGCATGTGTGTATATGAGGTTATCCGATATGCTGTGATTGCTCTGGGAGTGACGGCGGTACACAAGTATGACAGGCTCTGTTTAGATTGGGTCCAGGGCCTCTGCATGAGATATATAGCACAGATAATGAGCCCCACCTGGAAACCTAACCCATGTGCTTTATAACAGACTTTGTCAACAAACCATAACACCATAAATTCTTTGGATATTTCAACTTTTGAAATATTGTGAGTGATATTTAATGTTTTAGTTTCAGTGCAACTCCCACCTGTTTTTTTTCTTCCAGCTATGCTGAGGCACTGAAATGTAATGTGATGTTCACTGGAAGCTGACTTTTTGCTTCTTCCACATTAATTTTTTGACAGGAAACAAAATAACTCAATTACGCCTTTATAAGAATTTAAACAGGAGCTTGCCTCCATCCATTTAGTGACCTGCTTTTTCAGGAAAGAGAGCGAGTAAACCCGGTTTGTTAGTTACTCGAGGAAATGAAGTGTTCATATCTGGCCTGTTGGTTCAGGAGACACAAACACGGGTTATATTAAAGAACTGATGACACAAGATGGCATGTCACATTTATACTGTAGGTTTTAACCTTGTATAAATGTAAACGTTGTATAAACCATGTATACACCTAGAAAACATGCAGGGTGTTGTGCCATATGTTTAATTCTTACTGCTGAAAATATCCATGTCAGGCTTTAAAATACATAAGTGACAAATGAAAACTGAAATAAGCGCCAGTTGAATGAATTGAATGACTTGGTCATTATTATTAGCATTTCTGTATTTATCCTAGTTTTTGCTATGAGTCTTGACAGGTGAGTCAAAGTTAATTTTGGGTTCTTAATTAGTCAGAAAAGTTCCTGTTTATTCTCTAAATTCCCTGCGGACAAACACTGTACGTCTTAAGCAATCTGTCAGCCGAGGTGCTTTTGGTTCAACTTGACCTGGAGTCGCACTTTTGACCGAGGTGACGAGTGGGCAGTGACTTCCCATTGTCACTTCCAGGCCACGTTTCATCTCCATCAACGGGGGAAATGAAGGACTGACAACAACTCCACACTCCACACACAGTTCCCCTGCTCTCTTCTGCCTCCATAGAAGTCTGTTATCTCTCTACCTGAACCTTGAGGCAGACTTCCCTGGTCACGCTTGAGTACATCCCTGCAATGGTGTGTGTGTGTGTGTGTGTGTGTGTGTGTGTGTGTGTGTGTGTGTGTGTGTGTGTGNTGTGTGTGTGTGTGTGTGTGTGTGTGTGTGTGTGTGTGTGTGTGTGTTTTCTCCTTGCTAAGTAACACAGCTGCTCAGACAGTGACAGCATTGTTCCCGGTGAGCGCTCCAGGAAGTGAATGTGAACATGTCTCAGTGCGTTAAACATTAGCTGCTCTCTAAATGCCTCTTTACCCCTCAAACATGGATTAGAGGCTACTTACCATCACTCCCATACAAGCGTAAAACTAGACAGGCCGTAAAGAGCTGGATAAACAGGGGAGTGACAGCTATATACAGGTTTTCTGTGTGTGTGTGTGCAGGTTCTTGTGTGTTTGTGTGTATATACAAGGTGACATGATACTGGACTCTTTTTTTTTTTTTGCCCTGCAGGGTTAAAAATTGATCAGGACCAAAGCTTGCTACTGTACATTGCACTGACATGAAAGACGTTCACTCCCATTGAATGTTATTCTCTTATATCCCACTTATAGCAACTAAAGCGTTATTTAAATTTTTCATGGTTGTCGAAGCTGCAAACTCATCACCTTTCTGCAAAATTTGGCTTCTAGAAAGAAAAGAAGAAATGAAAAAACATCATCCCTGTGACTTGCATAAAACTGTCAATTTTTTTTTAACACTGTGTTGTTTTTACTCTGAATATAACGCAGGTGAAAAGCTCCAGGTGAAGTTGAAATCCTCCTTGGCAGAGATAAACGTCCTAATCTGCTCTGTAGGTTTGCTTCTCCCGACTCTCTCCCGCTGGTTGACTCATGATGAAAGCATGATGTTGTATATGAACCGACAAGCTGTTAACAAGAGTTATTTCTAGAGGCCGATTGGTGGCTTTATACCGTCCTCCAGGAATTAACTTGACCCCCGTGTCATGTGGCCAAATGGCGTTTGAAGTAAAAGCAGTCAAAACAAGCTTTGTGAAAAAAACACTTCTCTTATGTCAGTGAGACTGTCACACCCACCGACTGAATGAGCTTTATTTTCTTAAGCATTACCACATCTGTCAGTTTCCCACTGTGGGGTCTCCAACATCAGCCTATTTTTCTGTTCTGGGGGAAAAAAACGCTCAGAGGTCCCATTAATGATCTCAAGTGTTTGTACATTCCTGAACAGTTAGCATCAGTGAACGCGGCGCTCCTGTTACTGTTTGGTGGGAAACGCTGACAGAACGCTGATGGCTGTAAATGGATACCTGCGTGCACCGAGGCCAGCAGACGCTCATGTCTTCACCTCTGTTGTGTTTTTTGTTTTTGTCCGCAGCTTATCGCAGAGGTCAAGGACGGAATGACTTCTACAGAAATATGGCATTACTTAAGAGCACTGTGGTGTGCAAAGGAGTCATTAATCATGAGACTTGATAACAGTTGCATGGAGACAACAGAGTATCAAGCACGCATTGGAGCGTCTGGGTTTAGTCTAACCTTGTGTGTAATGTGTCATATGAGTCAACCTAAAGCAATAACAGTAATTTGGTGTTCCGCAGGGTCATGATTAGCTATCGTTAAGAGACAAGTCTGCTGTTATCAACCAGTGAGACATGCATGCAGCTGCTTGGACGCTGTGCTGGAGCTGTCTCAGTTTGATTGACTTTGCATTAACCTTCCTTGCACTCATCATAAGTTTTAACAGTTTTTGTGTTTCATCTTGGACAGAGAATTCTGCGGTAAGGGTCCTTCTTAAATTTTGTTTTTCCACTGATGTGTTAGAATTACAGTCCAGATGGTGTGTTTCAGACTGGTCATTGGAATGCTTTTGTTGTCTAACCACAGGCTTTAATAACCATATAGTACATGAGCAGCAGGCGCTACCCAACATACTAGTGTTGCAGCGTAATGTCTTCATACAACAATCTGTGTTTACATCCATTTAGAAGTGGCGTGGATGTGTGTGGAGGTCTGTTTCCCTGAGTCAGGCCTGGCAGGCACAGCTGGGCATAGTGTGTGTGTGTGTGCGTGTGTGTTTGTGTGTGTGGTCCATGCATTTTGCTTGTTGTGGGGACATCAATCTGTTTAGACCGTGACATTGCAGGGACGCGCCTTCTTTAAACGCATGTCGCCATAATGTAAATCATTAAATTTCAGGGTGAAGACTTGAGTTAAGGTTAGGTTAAGGGTTAGGGTTAGGCAAGTAGTGGTTATGGTCAGGCTACGTCTCCAGGAACTGAATGTAAGTCAATGTAACGTCCTCTGAAGTGATGGAAACGTGACTGTGTGTGTGTGTATTTGTGTGTGTGTATTTGTGTGTGTGTGTGTGTGTGTGTGTGTGTGTGTGTGTGTGTGTGTGTGTGTGTGTGTGTGTGTGTGTGTGTGTGTGGAGGCGAGTTGGCCATAAAGTGCTGAGTGATGCACCAACATCCAGGAGCAGGGACGTGTTGGGAGATCAGTCTCCTTTCTATGCCAGTCTGTGCTTGGCATAGTCCCTGCACTGCAGATGAGAGAACTGCGTGCAGACACAGGACTGAGCAATACAGAACAAACTGATATTGTAGCAAGAAATCATATCAGTATCAATATTTAACTGAGCCTAGCAACAAATGCAAAATCACATATACACGGAAATGACACTGTAGTCTAACAACGTTTTTATCAAACATGAGAAATTCTTCAAACTGTTTACGTTTTGTCATCATTTTGGAAACAGATTCGTGTTTTATGCAGAAAATTTACAGCTTATGATAACACAGTTCCATAACAATGACTGTATTGAAAGAAGAATTAACAACAGTAAAGTATTCCACAGCCTTTTTAAAAATGAAANGGGAATGTATTGTAGAAAAACAAGGCCTAAGTCGGCCAGTCGTCACTGCTTTTGGTGACAATCAATCAGCAGTGACAAATATAAACAGTCTATAATGGACTTTTGCTTGAGGCAAGACAATGAATCACAAACAGCTGTAATGTGACTTACAACGACCTCTGGCCCGGACGTGACCTGGAGCCATTTAACTCTGACGTTTTCACTTTGAAATCTTTTGACAGTGTCCACTAATTTTATCTTTTAGGCATTTGCTGTTTCAGTTCACCACAGAGCCAGATAACATCGATTGTGATGGGCCGAAGTGGCTGTAAAGGCCATGCTGGTTTTGTGGTTGTAGTTCCACTGCTGCCAGACGAACTCATAAACACTGACCTTTAGTACAGTCGCCCGGAGGGGTGGCGGGGCAGCAGGGGCTGTGAATGAGGTCCATAAAGAGAGAAAGAGAGAGAGAGAGAGAGGATTGTGGAATGTGGGCGAGAGAGCAGAAAGTGAATGGATCAAAGAAAAAAGAGAGACTAGAAAAAAGATGACTAGACAGAGAGTGAGAGAGAGAGAGAGAGAGCAGGCGGGCAAGCGAGGGAGGAGGAGGGGTGATTAGTGTGTGTGAGCCTGAGCTCTGGTTGGTCCAGAAGCCTCAATCTGTGTGTGTGTGTGTGTGTGTGTGTGTTCGAGCCAGTGGGCGGGGGATTAAGCCTGCATCACGTGGTCCCTTTAGCTTCTTTTCCACACAAACACACACCCTCATTTGCAGAGGGCACACACATACACACACACACACACACATATACAGTATATCCTCTCACATACACACTCACAGCTGTTGATACTTCTCTCTCTGATGAACGCCGGGGCAGCCGAGGAGCACAGCCCGCAGGAATCTGGGAGGATCTGCTGTCTGCTGGCAGCTCGACCAAAGAGCATCTATGTGGAAAATTTGCACAGACAAGTGAACCGACTGGTTTTCTGATCGCAGCCTGGCTCTCACTTTCTGGCGTTCATATCCCGCTCTCTCTCTCTCCCTGGTCTTTCCCGGCTTCTCTCTGGGACCCAGTGTTGGAATTTGAGCGCAGACAGCGAGCAGCAGAGAAAAATAGAGACATGTGTTTTGCCTCAGCCGCCTACTACTACTGCCTGTTCTCTCCCATTCACTGACCAAGGAGGAAACACAAGGTTGGTTGGGCTTGGTTTATTTGTTTATGTGCTGGTTTCTTGTGTCAATACACCTGGATGGACATTTGGATTTTGGCTCCTCTGCTCTGGCATTTGTGTATGTGTGTGCACGTGTGCGTGTCTGTGTGCATGTGTGTGTGTGTAATTTTTATGCTTTTAAAGACGCCCAATCCTTCCATTCATTCTTCTGTTTTTGTGTTCTAAGCAGCAGAGTCCAAAGATCACCATCCCCTAAAACTGATTTGTAGTTTTAGGGGAATTCCATGTTAGTATGGCTGCTTGGGCACACACACACACATACACACACACACACACACACACACACACACTTGCACTATAAACACACTTGGCAGTTACAGCGCAGTGAGTGTGAGCACCAGGGGAAGATTAGCGTTGGCTATTATCTCTAATGTGTAATAGTAGAGGCTGGATGTGAGGAAAGACACAATAGTACAAGAGTATTTTAAGGTCACTGCAGCAGCAAGGATCAGCCTTCAGAAAACTTTTCTTGAATATCAGTAGTTTAGAAGGCATGAAAAAGATTAAGATAAGTTTTTTGCATGTTGCAACCTGAACAAGAACCAAAAGGCTGCACCAAAGTGAGGTTACACAAAAAAAAACACAATCCCAAACTACAACCAGTCACTACCATGTGTGATTTACAGACAAAAACGCTGACCGCCTGCACGTTGGTGGGCTCAGAACAAGTCTCATAGTAAAGCTTATGGAGGATCTGTAAGCTGCAGAGTGTTTGGCTCACACACACCATCCTCCAGTTTCACTGCTGGATCTGTCATGCAGGCTTGTTTAGACACACCTACTCCTCCTTGTGCGTGTGTGCATGAGTCGCTTCCACAGGGTTGACACTGCAGGTCACTTGTGTGCAGATTTCGTTCGTGCGTGTGTATGTGTGTTCACTGTGCCATTTACAGTGTGTGTGTGTGTGTGTGTGTGTGGATATAATTAGCCAGCATACAGATTCTTTCCTGGTATTGTTACAGTTGGGGTTGTAACACAACCCAAAAGGCTGTGTGTCTATTTTTAGGGGTGGTAGCTCAGAGAGACACAAGCAGCCACGCTTTGAAGCTTCCCCCAGGCCAGATAAAGATATGAGGTGTGTGTGAGTGGGTGGACGGGTTTGTGGTGGAGCCGGCGAGCATCCTATCCAGTGTGTTTTTGTTTACTGGCCTTAATATTAATCAGCATTATTGTGGTGCTGATTTTGTTTGTTGTATCTTTGTACTGAGCTGACATGTCATCTTGTACAAAGTTTTCAAGGGCATAGAACAGAGAGTGAAGTTAAAGTCAGAGGGAGACTGATGGACAGAGATAGGGAGATGGAGCAAACCCGAGAGACAGGACCAGGCAGAGAGGTGGAATGACAGATAGATTGGTAGATGTAGATTTCCAGATTAGCTTGCCGTCATCAGATGAAGATGGAGAGTTGTGTGCTGTCTGTGCTGTTGGCTCTGCTCCAGCTACAAGTGTTAGAGGACTACTGAGGCATTATGGGTAAAGCACTCTGTCTTATGGCCTGAATATACTCCCGAACAGACCATAGCAAACCCTCACACACTTGCTGATGCTGAAAGTATAATTTCATGTTTAGAGATACGCAAGCTGTTGTAGAGAGGAAGGCAGGAGCTAATTCTGCCATAAATAAGTTTTGAATTGGATTGAAACAGTTATGCATCAACATCACTTTGTTGAGGTTTCACAATTATTATTATTATTATTGAAAAAAATAATGGCCAAATTAAATAATTGTTGCACCCCTAGTAGAATGCACTTTCATCTAAACCCATGCAGATTATTGATTTTGCTATAATAAATCTATAAGCCCAGTCTAGTCCCGCCCACTTTATGAGGCGAGCCTAGATAAATGTGTCTGCGGCCATTAATCATCTAACTCCCAGTAAGCAGAAACATGTTAAGCAGAAAGGTTTATAAGAGCAATTTTATAGCACTCTTAAAATAATTGTTTATCAGTGAGAAAGTTCTCTGGACAACTTGCCCCACTGATAAAGGCGGCTTATGTCTGCAGAGCTACTGAACACAGGGTCTCTAAAGGTCAGAGGGTAAGAGGTTGCGGTCACCTTGCCTCAGGCTGCAGTCGCAGTCTAGCGCCCTTCAGTAAACACAGCCTGCCTGGTCTATCTGCCACCCATTAATGGATCTTAAATCAGTTTCAATAGCGCTGTCCTCCAGTGCCGTATCTTTAAAGGGCAATTGTGTCTTGAATTTCCATTCGGTCACTGACCTCAATCTAAACTTCTGGCATTGTTGTGCAACATCAATGTGCTTCATTCAAGAAGAGTTTAAAAGGAATCACAAGGGAGCATCTGCCCCGAAGCATGAAATTTGAATTATAAACTTTGATGCTGTAATGCGAGGATCAGATTTCATTCTTACTCAGATTAATTGTGCGCACTCTCACATGAACACACACACAACCAGCAGCACTCTCCCCCCCTCGCCCTCCCAAACCTTCCAACCGTCGATCTCTCTGGATGAGACCAGACCGAGGGGGTTCTGGATGGGGACAATGATCTATTGACAGAGACACAGGGAGGGAGGGTGGAAGCTCATGCTGGGGACTGCTGGAGTTGTGTGTCTTGTGACAGAGCAGGGATGGGATGTTGGACTGGTGTGTGTGTGTGAGTTAAAGGAGGGTAAAGGGGGGGTGTAACTTTATTTTGGTGAACCTACAGCTGTTGCATTCGGTGCCAAATTCCACTCATTCAGCAAATTTCAGGCATGAGCTTCTGCTGTCAATCAACTTCTCCGATGTGTTTCCAAGCATTGTAGCTGATACACACTTCACTTTTGGGTAATGTAGCATCTTTAAATCAATGCAACAGAAGAGCATGAAGTAAAGGAATTTAAAACTGCTGCTGCGCAAAACAACAGAGTGACGATGATTGCGCCTTCATTTTTGCATTACAATACTAGTGCCATCACCAACCCATCATTTTGAGGTTTTGTTCTGGCCTGTCCTGTGCACAGCTACTCAGTAAGCAGAGCAGTGCAGGCGAGCAGGAGGATGAATTCAATATCAGGTTACGTAACTCTGCTCTGCCCAGCTGGCTTCAATTAAAGAGGATTTTTTGGGGGGGGCGGCTTTTATTCATTTCCATAGTATAATCACAGCTTTAGTAGTGGGATCAGGTAGAGAGCAAAAGGTTTCCTGTGTTGCTATAGATTCTCTGGGTTCACAGATAACAGATAGTTTGCCATTTCAATATAGTGGGATTTTTTTCTTGGTAACACTTTTTTAAAGGGGCGTGCATAAGACTGACATGACACGATCATAACCATGAGAAGACACCCAGCATGAACATGAAGGAGTCTTTATCATTGCTGGCATTAAGTGTCATGTGGTCAGTTATGTCCTTTTTAATGCAAAGTTAACAGTGGTGGAAATGGTTTTGTTATGATTGTTACAATATATTTGTATTTTATTGAAAACCATTAAATAAATGTTATCCGCTGTACTACAAAGGGAGGGCATGTTTTAGGCCAATGCAAAGTTTATGGTTTTCTTCTATGCAAACTAGTGAAGACGTGGTCATGAGAGAAAAAGCCGCTACGTGCCTCTGGGAAGGATTTTATTTATCCCACTGTTTGTTCTGTTTGTTTGGTCTGAGACCGACTCTTCTATATACTGAACTGTGTGCGTCTCTCCACTAATCTCAAACATCTTTTTAAGTGGCATTTGACCTGTGTGAGTAGCTTAGTGACATGTGCGGACCAAATCACCTCTCCAACCCCCTGTTTCCCATCATACAGAGTTGAGAGCAAGAAAGGCTGAAAGGGGGGGGCAAAGAGTGACCTCTGGCAGAGTAACCCCTAAATTTTGATCCTCCTGCTGTCAGATGACCACTGGGCTTTTGAAGATGGAAAACAGCAGGATGCCTTTCTTAAACTATTTCTTGCTCTCTCTCTCGTTCCTCTGCTCTTCAAGCCAAAGCACCATCTGGTAGAGCTCCCATAAGCTCCACCTCTCCTTAATACACCACCAGCTTATCTTTGGCTACTACAACAGCAGCAGTGTTGCAAGGGATCTTGGAAAATGCAGTTTTGTCTGTCTCCTCCTGTGAATTCATCTCTTTACCTCTGTATATGATGTCATTCATTTGTTTCTTCGGATAACTAAAAAAACTGGTGTTGGAAAGTTTGGCAAATATCGAACTAACAAGTGAATCATTTTTGATGTGTTCATTTGGTCTTAGGCCAAGTGAAAGATTCCAATATTTTTTTAAAGACACTTGTTTTGAATAGATGGGACTTTTTGTTCAACAACTGAAATGAAAAGAAATCTGTGTTTTCAAGCCTGGATTTGATTGTGCTTCATTGTCAGATTCCTCTAATCTGTGTGTTGCATCACCAAATCAACTCTCTCACAGACCTACAGGAGCAAACTTTGTTTTATTTGCAAATGTATTTCCTTTATTGGTTGTGTGTCTTGGCGTGACAACAAAGCAGAGAGAGGGTCCGTCACACTTGTTGCTTTTACTGTAGCAATTCCTGTGTCCTGCAAACTGCTTGTTGTCCTGCCAGCTGACCTTAGAATGAACACTGGGAGTAAATGGATTTTCAAACAGAAGTGCTCCTGTCCTCCTCGTGCACCCTGTTGTTGGGCGGTGTGTCGGTGTGACCTGACTAATGCCTACGTGCAGTTGTGACACAATGTGTTTATGGAACAAAACTGTGCTGTTGGGACAGTGCGGGAGCTTGTTATTTGTCTCAAACCAAAGAGCTTCGCCTCTCTTAGTCCACCAATAACAGGGCTGTCCTTTTCCTGTTTGACAAACACTCGATGTGAATGAATGATAGACAGTTCTCATTCTGTTAACTGTCAGTGTGGATTGGCACATGCCAGATGTTTTCCAGTAGTTTTGAAAGTAATCTATAACTTTTGGCTTACCCTGTAGGGTCACTGCTGGCCTCAGAAAGATGTTGAAGAATAACAATTAATTAACTCATAGGTGAACAGTGGATATTAAACATCAGTAGTGTGTCCATCTCTGTAGGATTTGTTGTTTGTGTGGTAGCTGTTTCAGTAGGAATAAGGCACCATCAAAATTTTATTCATAAAAATAGACCTTATGAAACTCCTTTTGCATATTTCTTTCTTCAAGCAAATCTGTTTTGCATCCTAATGACTGTCTTATTTGCATACCACATCCTGTTCCTTCACCTTAACTCCCTTTTTGTACTATGAAATACTACACCTGTAAAAAGAAAAAAAATCATCCATGATTTGTGTTCTAATGTATTCACTTCTCTGCTTCTCAGGTGAGAGTCAGAGCGGCAGCCATAGAGCGAACGAGTGAGGTGAAGCAAGCATGAGTGCGGACAGCCATCAGGGGGTGGTGACAACCCCTCCCCCGCCCAGCGGAGGGACTAAGGAGCGCTACTTCGACCGGGTTGACGTCAACGATCCGGAGTACATCAGGGCCAGGAACATGTCACCTGACCTCCGGCAGGACTTCAACGTTCTGGAGCAGAAGAAACGTGTCACACAGATCTTACAGAGCCCTGTAAGTCAAAAGCATGTCTTATCCACACAATATAACCTGAATTAAACATGATGGCATGGCACATTTCTATTGGCCTTCAAAAGAGCTAGGTTAGTGAAGACAGCTCAATTACAGGTTTCAAATAGGGCTGGCTCTCGCCATTTTGGTGCCCTTAGTGAGATTAGGATTTGGTTCAGAGAGTGATGTAGATGGGCGAACAGATGTTCCTTCTCCAGCAGCTGGGGGGTTCTGCAAATATAGCCTGAGTGCATGTGGACAGTTATAGAGTAGATATTAGCAGGGATGTACATAACATTTTTAGTCAGGTGAGCAGCAGGAGTAGTGTTTGGTACATGCATAGTGGGGACAATCATCCTCACTGCTGAGCCTCTCATTAGCTTCATCCACAGGTCAACAGCTGACTTTGGATCAAATGTTCTGTGGTCATGTGGAAAACCTACAGCTGACAGTTGGTAAACTGCTGAAATGGTTCTCAAAGAGAACAATATATCGATATCAGCCAGAGCCACCATTTAGCCTTGATACTGCACAAAGCAAAAACTGTGAACGAGCGTGTGAACACAACAGGTGTGAAAGGTGTTTTTCATTTTTATGGTAGATTGCATAGAGTTCAGGCAGACAGACAGAAAGAGTACTTTATTAATCCCTTTGGGAGGATCCCTCAGGGAAACTGACAGAAACAGAGAGTCCTGAAAGGCAGGTGAGACTGATTGTGCAGGGCCTCTCTAGAGTATGTTGATCACAGATACATCACTTTGTTCCAAGCTCCTACAGAGCTGACAGGACTCCTTCAGACAAGACAAGACATCCTTAAACTGAGTTGAATATTATGACATTTGAATTTTGGCTGCATGGTGAAACAATGATTAGCAGAGTCTCCTCAGGTCCTGGACTGAAATCCATCAATGACTTTTTCCTGTCTTTTCTCTGGTTCCTCTGGACTAAACAAAATTTCCTGTTGGTGTGAACATAAGAGTAAATGAGTAAATATGAGTGATGTGTTTGTTCCTCAGTCTATACTGGGATAGGCTTCACTCACCCATGATCCAAACCAATAAGCTTTATTCAAGGAAATCTTTTACCAAAGAAGGTAGCAGTTGAGTGATCAAGATTACAGAAGACCCAAAGGAGAACTTGCTGCAAGCAAAGAACTTTTCACCTCTCTGACTAATATCTTGAGTAATCAGTTCCCGTTTTCTCTTTGTCAGTTATTATTCCCCAATCAAGTGACTTGGGCAGTTACAAAAGTGAGTCCATCGGATGTGCTTGAGTATTTTTTGCTTGTGCGGATGTTGTGACACTGGCCACAGAATCACTGCAGTCAGCGCCCTGTTAAAAACCTAATATGACCATCGGCTACCACACCCTCGTTCCGAGAGAGCCGCTGCTGGAGCTCTCCAAGTGCCCTCCTGGCCAAAGGCTCTTACGTTGGGTCAGGTTTTGCTGAAGTAAACAACTCTGTAAGCACAGGGCATACTTGAGCCAGCATGCATAATGTTGTGGTTTGATTTTCTTTCCTTGGCGGTCTGGATTCTTGAGAATTACTGTAGCTCTACTAGCCAGACTTGACTGAAGTGCTGGAGGTACAGTTAGAGGTTTGAACCCATTTCGGAGGCAATGATGATGCTGTAAAGGCAAAGTAGTGTGATATTGTATCTTTGTTGTAGGATCTGGCTGCAACCTCTGCAAAGATCAGAATGCAGTGCAAAGACTGTAATTATTAACAGGGATCAGTTCAACAAGAGCACAAGCTACACCAACATTATGAGTTCACAGAGAAACACACCAAATGCCACAGTTTTCTTTCTCTGCGAGAGACTGACTCTGGTAATAATAGTGCTCCCTCTGCTCATTTACCTGTAGACAAAGTCAAGCTCATGGGCTAAAGACAACATGGTGTTGTCCTGGCTTGCTGTTTGTATTGTGCCCTTTGAACAGTTGCGTCACCTTTCTGTGGAGATTTTTACAACAAGCCCCCTGCCTTTCAGTCCCACCTACAAAGAATTAGATGTATTTACACAGCACTATTGACTCAAGGCTGGTCTCTTGACTGAAGTGCTCCTCACTGTTTGCTATGTGTCTTGCATTTGGAGAGGTGTGTGTGTGTGTATGTGTCTGAATGCGTTTGTACTTTGAATTGCTTTGAAGTGACTAATACACTTTGAAGGTTTAGGAGACAGCAGGGACAAATATATGTTACAGTCAGAGTTAGGTAAAGGATATGGTTCGACGTTGATTAGGCAATGAACTTCATGAATGAATGTTCCTCACAGGCAGACTAATGGAAGGCCTGGAATTGTGTGTGTGTGTGTGTGATTGATGTTGTGTAGTTGCTGCTGTGGTTTGGCCCAATCTTTTTAAGGTTTATAAGTGATCCGCATTCTGCACATGCCCAGTGTGGTTTTCTTGGCACGGTGCATTTTGTGCCAGATGTCTGGAAGGGCAAGCAAGCGGTGTGGTGCTGCTGATGCACATTTCCACTTGATACTCTGTGTATGTCTGTGAATGTGTCTGAGTCCATGATTGAGTACCACAAGTGCAGTTAGGGGTGAGCAAATGAGTGAGTACATGTAAGGGCCCTGTTCTAGGTTGCCTGCAGGGGACTGTTGGGCCATCATTGAGCGTCTGTGGCCGACCGTCGCTGGTATTTTTTGCGGTTTGTCTGGCACAGCTGGCTCCAGTGCATCTTTATGTATCAGCAGCGATTCAGCATGTTTTTAATTTATGGCAGATGCAGAGAGAGCTGAAGAGAGAGAGCTGTCCGACTGGCTTTTGAGCCTCCTGAATCAGTGATCACGCAAGCAAAGGACAAGAAGAGTGCAAGGCAAAGCAAAATGGTGCCGGTCGCAACTTTCTTTTAAACATATTCTCAGATTGTATTATGGATGGAAGTACACATTTCATACCACTGCAGCACTGTTTAACTGTGATGCTTTTGTTTGATAGCACGAGCTACTACTGGTTATTAGAAAACATATGAATACTGCCAACTGGTTCACCGTTGGTTCTGGCCTTTGTGTTGAGTTCAAGTGCCACTTTTAAAGCATGCTCTAGTTGTAGTTCCCTCCTCGGTTGATCTTCATAGTCTAACCTAATGGTATATATCAGCGTAAATGACAAAATATTGAAGTGAAGTGAGGTTTTAATCAAGGCAAAATTATGATGTGTTTTTCTAAGCTGCTCTAATCAATTTTTTTTATGAGAGCTATATAAAAAAAGATGATGATCTGTAGTGTAAAAGATATTGCTCATAGTGATGAACCCACTAGACTCTGCAGTTCCCATTAGCTCTAGAGCATCGTAGCGTCTCTCAGCTCATTGTTCAGGTGTTACAGCCCGCTTTCACTCTTCTGGTTCACTCTCACTGTTGTCATTAACCTGATTTCCAGTTGCACTAGGCAGCTGTCTTTAGCAAATAAATAAATAAAGTTTTGATTAACTGGCTATATTCTTCCTGCTCACCATCAAACAGCAGACAAAGTTAAATACTGACTGGTAAACACAGAGGAGGATTTAGATGCTGAAGCCAGATATTTCCCTCAGGAGTTGGTGGACGGAGCTTAAAAAGAGAGAATATTGGGCTTAGATTCGTCAGGTGGCCAGAAACACGACAACGAAGTGAATGCTGATGTTGCTCTGTGTCACACAACTTTATAAAGTGAACATTTGTCAATATTGTGTTTACAGCTTATTCTAAAACCTTTTAAAAATACTGCGTTAAACATATTTTTGCTGTTCTATTCCTGTTTGATAGCATTTTATGTTGACAGCGTTTGAATATTTTGATTGGTAGAGTCCATCTGTTATCACTAGAGATAACTGTAATTTGAGCGGCTGGACGTCATGGCTTCCCCGCTGGTGTGTTTCACTTGCGGTCATCCTGTGTTGTGTATATTATTCCCACTTGATGTGGTTTTGAACTTGAGCCAAGCAGCTCTCAGTCAGCAGTAACAGGTGTCTCCCAGTGGGCAGCACAATCTTTCCAGCCTTTACATCAGGACAGCCGGCCTCTCAGCGCTGGTTTACTCATATTTAACAACAATAACAAGTG
>JBBMOC010000018.1:9178485-9292677 GCA_037975185.1 Centropyge bicolor
CCCCCAATCATCTCAATTTCTTTCTCAATCTTTCTCAGTCTGTTGCTCTCTCTCATGTTCAGCTACAACAACAACAAGAGTGTGACCAGCTGGGCGTCCACACATGTGCTGGCTCTACCTCCTTTCTCTCTCTCTCTCTCTCTCTGTCTCTCTTCCTCTCTCGCTCTCTCTCTGTTTTCATTCCAGTGTTATGGGACTAGTGGCGGCTCCAGATTACATGTTTCTACCGCTCAGATGGCAGGTTGTATTTAAAGTCAGACCAATATAGACCAGGCGGGACTGAATCAACTCAGCTGACTTATCCACCCACTTCATTCATGCAGCAGCGTTTACCTTTGGAAGTCAAAGGCTGCAGTTGAACCTTGAACCCTTTCAGTTCCTTTTTTTTTTTTTTTACCATGGAGTCCACCAGGTTGTGTGGACATTTACTGTGCATGTATGCAACAATATACAGTGGATCCCTTGATGCATGAGTGGGAGTGACACAGCCATAAACAATGATCAATTTTGAACCTGAAAGCTGGTAATGTTTTCATCTTGTCTGTACAAATTAGAGCAACCAAATTGATTGTAGATGCACCGAAGAACATTTAAAACATTTAAATGTAATTAATTTAATTTAATAAAGAAATTTAATTGGCCTTAAGATTTACATCAGTGTATCAATCTGCTTCAGTGTAAATGCTGCTTCATTTATTAGATGATTTAAAGGCATAGGAGGAAAGAGGAAGTGACGGATGTTTTAAACTGCTTTCAGTGGTAATGTTGGTTAACACAAAGGCTGTTTTGTATGACATTCAAGGATGGGAATTTGCCTGAGATGGTTTGTGGGCCACGTGGAGGTGGTTTTCTGTTGCATTTTATACCCCAGAAGGCGCTCAGAGGCAGATTTTGGCTGCAAAACACAAGTCACATGATTTCATGGTTGGTAAATTATGATAATAATTTGTTTCTCAGGCCTCTGCGTGTTTCTCTGTAGTTGCTGCAAACAAGGTTGCCATGACTTTATTTGCAACCCGTGAAGTCAAAAGGTCAAAAGCACTCAGAAGCTTGAAATTAAATCAGATGAAATTGAATGAGTTGTTCTTCCACATGCGGCTTCTATTTTCTGCCTTTTCCCCTGCTATTAGGTTTTCCTCTCCTCTCCACATCTTGTGGCACAGTTTGTTCATCATCCATCGAAATGATTTACTGATGCCAAGCGGTGAATTTACTCAGCTTCATTTGCACTAGTCCCGTGGTTTTCAGAGGAAGTGCACATTTTCTCCTCTCCCCCCAACTCGCCAGAAAACACAAGTGTATAATTTATAGTGCTTTGGCAAGGTCTGCGATAGCCCCCTCGTGTGAGACAAATGTCACGGCTGTTCCCTATGATGTTTTCCCTTTTTCTTTTTAAAGTCCTGAAGGTCTCATTTGATAGAACATTAGTGGTTGAACTCACTCCAGAGGCTCTTTTTTAAAACCACTTAGAGCCGTGTCTCAGCGACTGTGTTTCAGTTTGGCATTTCACGACATCTCTTGGGTGCTGAACTTAGCAAAACTTCCAGCAGTGGAGCAGTGCCCTTGGGATTAGAGGGTAACATACTGAAATGTTACTAAGTCCACTTTAACCCATGTGCAACCTCAAAAGGATAGGCCAAAAGTTAACTCTGTGTTTCATGTCTTAGCCTTACACTAGTTTTTCGTTCAAAAGACAGAAATGTTTCAGTTACTAAGCAGAATAAATGTAGAGATTTCTGGTGCATGAACATATTTACAACTAGGGCTGCACCGATTCAATATACCAGATCGGTATGAGTGCTGATACTGATCTTATTAAGGAGAACAGTTTCAGCCATGTCGTGACCAATCCACATTAAATAGTTTCTTTTTCAATGTCATTTTGAAATTCAGTGTTTCCTCTGAGAGTTACATTCGGTCACTCACAAATGGCCTTTGACTCTGTTGACTCTGTTTTAGTACCAAAGTAATCCCTGGTTTCATGCTGTGTTAGATAAAAGTGATTCTACTGAGTTACTACACAATACACTGATATCCAAATTGTACTCAGTTTTGGTACTATGTTGAGTTGAGCTATCAGAATCAGTATCGGGAGAGAAACAGCAGCTCATGTATGAACAAGGAGTCTATATGAATCCACACACATAATATGGAGTCATCTGCATACGTTTATGCACTGTATTTTCACTTCTCTGTCGGGGGTGAGCAAGTTCATTCCTCAAGATAAGGGGCAGAGAGTTTATGCAGAATCGGGAGCTGTTGCAGCTGCAGTCAAGGACCAATTTCACTGACGCACACTCTTAGGTGAGATGGGGGCAATCAATAGCATTGGCACGACTGCAGGCAGGCGCTCTCCTGCTTTGTAACAAAGTCACGTTGGCGGCTTGAAAGAGCAGCATTGTGCTGACATAACTGGGGAGGCTGTGACTGAAATTACAGGCCTCACAACGTCTGTGCGTCTCTACAAGCTTTAGGATAATGTCAATGTCTTTTATCTATGCTTGGATGTGTGTTTGAGAAGTTTTATTTGGACTCTGTTGAGGTTACTCCTTGACTTTGGTTTATTCAGCCAGTTGAGATTAGTGCAATTTGAGCTTGGATGCCATCAGCAAGAGACCTGAAAATGCAGGTCACTATGTTCTTCCAGATAAACTGTGATGCATTTTTGAGAACGTAATCCTAACCTGCTACAGGAAATGACCCCAAAACACAGTGTTCACAGGTATAAGAAAGCAGCGAGTGGACATTTGATATTCGGCTGATAAAGCCTAGTTTTGCCGTCCAACACAAGCTACTTGTGGCTGTGTTTTTCAAATTTTGGTTGTGAAACAACAACCAGATTTCTTAAAAATGCCCTAATTAAACTCTGCTGTAGTGAGTCACATCAAACCGTAATAGTTTAATTTCACATGAGGACACAAGAGTGTGTGAGGTAATGCTGGAACCATCGGGATACACACTTCTTTGATCAGGGCACGAGCACAGGTGTGCAGGATCATTGGCCTTGCGTCCAACAAAGTCATAAAAAGCCCCGACTTCCTTTCCCACAGGATGACGCACAGGATGATGCAACAGTTAAAGTGTCACCTGTATCTGTAACAATAACTGAACCAGAAACGAGGGAATTACAACAAAAGGAATCTTCCCTGGAAGTCATATGACACAAGCTCTAGGAAGACGACGACCTTCCTGTTAGAGTAAGAATTCGAAGAAAAGTTTCTATTGTCCCTTTGAAAATGTGACCCAATGATCTAAAATGTGCAGAAGAAAATGAATTTTTGCTCACTGAATAGTAAAATCTAATAAAGTGCTCTTTTCAGGAAGCATCTGCCCTGATGTCCTTAACTAGGGCACGAATCCTCACAACTCCAATCCAAATCCAAAGGGACATTTTTCAGAAAAAAACAATACATTCTCACCTTCACAAGAGGGAATATCTGAAACTTTTCCATTTAAGTCTCTGTAATGCTTCAGAAGAACCAACACCTGACTTCTCAAATCAACTTTTTGTCAGTTTGTGCCCATGTTTTACTGTCTCGGGCTCCTGCACTGGAGAGTTGGCCACACACCAATCTGCATATCAACTTAATACTCCCAAGACTGCTACAGTTGCATTTTGAAAGATTAGCTTTTGCCATTTCAGAGCAGTCACGGAAACACTTTCATTTCTCTGATTGGATCACATTTTTTTCTTGCAGTAAGTGCAGAGACCTGCTTAGCCTGCCTGCCTGTCAGTGATTTTAATCTGGCAGGGGAGAAGATGGATATTTGTGTTATTTTTCACTGCAGGGGTGAATGTGCTGTATCGGCACTAATGTGATGTCCTCTTGAAGGTTCACCTGACTTCCTGTCTTTGGCTTGAAGTGAGTCAGATTTGTCACGCTATGGCAGCTAAAAAAAAAACAACACAGTTGACGTGTGATGTTATTTTTATTGATGCTGATGTGGGGGTTGCACTGTAATATTAATGATACGATCCACATTAGGCCACAGGATTAAACTGTTTAGATGATGGGAATCAAATCCCTGCTGTCATAATCTTCTTGGGAACACACATACAAATTGTAGAGCAGATGCCTGCTTGTGTGTTTGTGTGTGTGTGTGTGTCAGTGTTTGTATTATGCTCATGTATTTTCTGATAGGTTTCAATCCAAAACACTGCAAGTCTGATGTGTTGAGAGTTCACTGTAAAGCTGCTTTGATCAATAATTTTGCTGGTGAACATAGTGCAGAATTTAGCAGCTAAGGAGCCAGATGTTTCCCTCAGGAGCTGATAGAGACCAAAACAGAGCTAAAAGGAGACAAAATATTGGACTTACATTCATCAGGTGGCCAAAAACACCACATGAAGGATTTGTCTGCTGGATGTGTAGATGAGCAGCAGTCAAAAAGGTCTTAATATATTATAATATGACAGCTTGTACTACTGACCCTAAATGGCCAAAAACAATCAATGAATACAGGTTCACTAGTATCAATGAATGTGATTTTCATCTAGAATAGTTGTCATTTTGTAAGAGCAGCAAACGCAAAACACTGTCAAATACTCTCTTTGATAAGATTCTTTGATAACAGTTTATCTTTGGCAGGTTGGCTCTTCATCAGGTACAGAGCATCTGTAACAACTGGGCTTCAAAACATTGTACTCTTTCTAAATGAATGAAATAAAAACCCAAAACAAAGAATCACAGAATCTGCCTGAGGGTCAAGTGTCTGGGCTCCGACTCTGGTAAACTGCATCTGTAGCACTGTGGCTCCGATGTCAGTGTGATGGCACAACAGTGTTTGAAACAGAAATGCCCAGAACAACAACAACTGAAAGGAAAAAAACCCTGACCCACCACTGTCAGATATCCGCAACAGGCCAGTTCCCACAGCAACGTTGCCACTAAGGACGGAGGAATGTCTGGCTCGGGTTCAGAACCAGCGGTGCTCCGGGACTGTATGCGTCCTGACACGGGGGGGTTGCTCCACTTTGAACAAAACACCCCCACATGGGCATAAAACCAAAGACTCCATTCGTATAACACTAATGGAACATCCCATGGGGTGACTTGATAGGTTGTGGGGGGGGCGGAGACAAGGGGAAGTTAAGTGTCAGAGATGTTTTTGTGCTCAGATGCAGCGCTGTTGGGAATGTGTTGCAGACGCACTGAGATGAAATAAAGGCATGAATATTGGATGTATTGAATATTGGCCGGCGAGAGGAGTCATCGCATGGAAACAGTGTCATGGCCTATTTTCACTCTCAGACTGTGCTGATATCACCAGATTTCCATCAGTGGTTTGAAATTTCCACCAGGACGTTAAAGTGGATTCACAGTCACTCTAACTCTTGGATGAAGTCAATTTAAAGTAAAGACCAGATTCAGTGGAGGGAAAATACTTGGGACCAAAACAGGCAATAGTGTACTATGTCTTTTCCAATTATAAATATAGTTCATAGATTTGAGGACCAGATGGAGAAAACATAATTAAAATGTTCAGGGAAAAATAAGCCAACGTCTAATAATGACTGAGACACAAGGCAACATGACTTAAAATATATCTAGAAATAAAGCAATATTTGGATTTTACTTTGCAGAAGAAAAATTCTGATTGTTTTAAGGTTTTTGTAAAAATTGTATAAACCCGTGCACAATGTACAGAAAACTGAACGTAAACATGGGAATGAGGCTTCTGCTTGAAGCTATTTGCCAATTAACTCTCTTGTTAAATGGAACTGCTCATGTATTGAACTGACCACAGACAAACTGTTCACTATTTCTCTATATCAGAACACCTCATCGTGTATTATCGTTCACTTACCAGATGCACGTGTCAAGTTCTACAAAGTGGTCACAGCTTTAATGACATTAGCCAGCAGGGAAAGGTGAGCATGGCCCCTGAGAGGTTAACAACCTTATTGAGATTACGAGCAGCTATACATGCAGCATTACCTGCTGGTCCCCTCTGCAGCCGAGGTTTGAATTAATAGTTGCCTTTAGCATCAACACTTTCAAACAGTCCCTGACACGTTCTGTCGTGATCTGAATTCTGAGAAGTCTTGTGATTTCTTTTTTAAGCTTTTGATTTATGGGCTGTTGCATGATGAGGAACATTTGCTTTAAAGTGAAAGCATAAAATCATACAGTCCTTTATATGATGTAACACAGCCAGCTGTGTGTGTGTGTGTGTGTGTGTGTGTGTGTGTGTGTGTGTGTGTGTGTGTGTGTGTGTGTGTGTGTGTGTGTGTCTGTTCTTGCATAAGAGCATGTTAGCATATACTGTATTGTGTCTGTGGGTTCATCAGATGACTATAGTCTGGACATGAGGATTAGCCACACACACACACAGTCACTCACTCTCTCCCAGTCACACTAAGCAGCCAATCGTAGCTTCATAGAGCGCTTTGAGGACGATTCAGATTGACACCCGTGGAGCATGTCTAATCTGTGATTAACACGTCTCCCTCGGTCTTCCTCTCTTTATTCCCACTCTTCCTGTCTCTCCTAATGTTCCCACATCTTTTTCCACTTTTATCCCTCGTCGCCACTAATCCCTTGCTCTCTCTCCTTCCCTCTACTTAAATCTGTCTCACCGTCATCTCTCAAGAAAGTTGATGTGACATCAAAAAACTAATTTATTTCACTTTGAAGATGGGTTCAAAGTGAATTAAATTATTTCTTTAAACTGTTTACGCTGTAGAACACCTGACTGAGGTGTCCAATCTTGTGACTGAAAGAAAGTTTTTGAATGCTTTTTTTTTTTTCTAATTCATATGACCAAGATATTGGATATTGTTCATTTTCCTTTTTCTAAAATGAATATTAATCCAAATAGCCTTTTCTGCGTTAAAAAAATTGCTTTCCCGTCTGGATTTACAAAAATCTGAAGGGTTGGTTTCTAGTTTTTGACACATTACGTCGTCTCAGTATCACATTATTTCATCAGCTCTCTCTCTCTCTCTCTCTCTCTCTCCGCTTCTCTTCCAGGCCTTCAAGGAAGAGTTGGAGAGCCTGATCCAGGAGCAGCAGCGGAAGGGGAACAACCCCACCGGCCTGCTGGCCCTCAGACAGATCGCAGACTTCTTCATGGCCAGCTCAGTGGCCGGCTTCAACACCTCCCCCCTCAGTGAGTACTCGCAGAGCTGCGGCTTCTTACCCCAGGCTACTGGACACTAACATTTAGCACAACATGCCACCCTTGCCCAGGGTGCAGCCGCTTTGAACTGCATCGAGAAACAAAACACAGCATCGGTATTTGAAGAGAAGAGATCCATGCTCAAACACTTAAGGGCATAAATACCCCAAGACGACCCAACCCCAGACTCCGGAAGAGCTGCGCATATTTCTCTGGGTTTTGATCCTCTGTGAGTTTTGTCCAGGGGTCCATATGTGAAGTCTGCTTCCAATCACAGCACTGGAATGCACAACTAATGCTGAATTACACGTCACAGACAATATAGGAGTTCAGTTTAGCTCTTACTTAAAATATACCCATAATGAGTAAGTGTAAGCAGGCGTGGGCTGTAAACAAGTATTAAAGGTTGGAAAGGTTGTTGACATCGCCTCAGTGCGGAAATTAGGACTCGTGTGGAGCCAGATGTGGCAGATACATCATTAGATAGAAAGACAGATGTTGGGTAGGGGTCCTGTGCAGCTGTTGTTGCTGCTATGAATTAAGTGAATTTATTCCTATTCAAAGAAGAGAAAATCGTTGTAGCACAACTTGATCTACAACCAATCTGCAAGTAGCATTTTTCTTTAATGTATACTCTTGTTTTAACCTCCATCACACCACCATTCAGGCCTGGGGATGGTCACTCCCATCAACGACATGTACGGAGTGGAATCCACCACGATGGTGAAAGGCGAGAAGCTGACCCGCTGCAAACTGGCCAGCCTCTACAGACTGGTGGACCTCTTCAGCTGGGCCCATTTCTCCAACTCCTACATCACAGTAAGAAGCTGCAGCAAGAACACAACTGAGTCCCTGTCTGCTCAGTAGTGCGCTTTATTTACTTGACCTTTTCTCATCTTAGGGTCGAGTCAGTAAAGAGCAAGACCACATCCTCATCATCCCCAGAGGACTCTCATTCGCTGAGGCGTCTGCATCAAACCTGGTAAGACACACAGGAAGCTGTAAATTGTAATTGTGAGTGGGGAGATCATGTCACCTAAGTGGAAAAAAAAATATTATGTTTCCATTGAAATTAAGGAGAAGATTCCGAGTTGGAAGATGAATGTACTTTTTAAAAAACTTTTCTATTTAATTATGTGTTTCTGTAGTCAGATGCCCCCAGCAAAGAGACTATTTAGATATTGATTTTAAAGCTAAACTTAGACTTTAGCAATCACCTAGTTGGAGTAAAACAAATAAACAGGTTGTAAATGTCTGTATCAGTGTCCTTGTGTGTCTATGTTTGTCCTCTGATTATTAAGGTTTTGACCTTCACTGGACCGGGCTTAATGCTTTTCCACTTTGCTTAATCAGCCATTCACTTCATTCAACCTATTTCCTTGAATTGTATAGAGGCAAAAATAGTGAACCTCATTTCAGTGCTTTTGAGCTTCACAAAGCGCAACGTGCCTCTTTTTCTGTGTAAATGTGTTTGACGTGTTTGCGTCGCTGGATCTGCTCTCGTATTGACACTCATCTGACCGGAGCGTCTCTCCCTCCTGTCTGCTGCTATCCTGTATCAAGTAAGCAAATATTGTGGCTCTGGCTGTTTGTGCGACCGGTTTCGGTTCAAAGAGCCCACACGTCGTCACAGCGCTGTGCGTGTCGTGTCAATACATGTGCAATAATATGTGTAATAATCTGTTGGCAGCCCTATTTCCTTTTTTACCTCCCTCTAATTCAGTTTCTATTTCCATCTGCTTGTGTGGGTCTCAGTTTTCCTCTTGCTCTACTTTCTCTCTGTGTTTATTTCTGCTTGTTCTGAAGTTGAAAAAGCTGAAAAGACAAAGATTAATGAGCTTTTCCTCAGTGTAGGATTTAACACCCTAATTTGTGGTATTATTAAAAGAATTTTTGCCCTAAATAGTTTCGTCAACACACTGACCTGAATAGAATAAAGACGTGCAGTATGCTTGGCATGACCTGCCAGGTGGACGAGTCACATTTGATGCAGATCTCTAAAACTTTGCTTCCATATTTAAAACACCAGTCATGTATATGCTTTACAGTTCTTGCATATACAGTATATAGGAATCCATCAAGTATGACATATGGACAACATGCACCGAATCTAAAGAAAGCTATCAACTTGCCAAGTAGTGATACATACTTGGAATGCTTTTCATGTTTCTGGTAGCTGTGGTTAGTTTGATATATGGAAAGCATATTTATCTGCATCCACCAAACGAAGCCACATAACTCCCCCATAATTCACCTTTTATGCTCTGTGATATTACAAACGTTTGTGTAAAAGTCACTCAGCACTTGAATCCTATCTTCAGTTTCTTGTCCTCTGTTCTCTCTGCCTTGTCGTATTTTTCTTCTACTTTATCTTCAACACCTGTGCAAACATACACACACACACACCTGTGTAATGTAGCTGCAGGTGTAAGTTTACAGCTGGATGTAGTGGCCAAACTGCTGACAGGCAGATTTCACTGTCTCACCTGCTGAAGCTAGTTCCAGCTGGTTTCTTCTTTCTGCTGGTGCCTGATAGCAAAGAAAGTAAAGAGTGAATTTAGAATTCAATTTTTATTTTTTTTTGCTACGACTTATTGGCAGTTGTGGTTTAGTTTCTGTGGCACGCAAAAACACAGAGTCAGATAATCACCTAAGCTACTTTCTTTCACAAGCTGTTCTCAAAGGAAAAATGGCTTTGTACATTAGTTACAGGTGAAAACAATGCAAAAATTCACCTGGTGGGAAAAACATTCATAGAATTCATATTGATGCAGAATAAAAGGTAGAAAATAGGTTTAACAGAAGCCAAATGAAAAGAAAGTTCATTTCAGTTCATATGAATGTTCATCACTTCTGATCCCAACTACCTAATTTAGTTTCATCATAGAACAAAGAGAACAGTTATGTTACCCTGCTGAATAAATAGATAAACGAATTGTCTGTATAACATCTGGCACAACTTTACAAGCCCAAAAAGGATGTAGTGGCTGCAGTCAGCTGCCTCAAAATAAGTCCAGATGCTGAACTCTCCCTCGAGCTTGACGCTGTAGTTCATGTTATTCTAATGCCACACACGTAGGCCGACTGGCGTTAGCTGGTTAGAGAAAACCAATCCAAATCCACCACTGTATCGCACAACCGTTTTGCAGTTTGTTCTAGTTGTAGTTAACTTGTGTAAAACCTGTCAAAGTAAGTGATAATATAAAAAGTGAAACCTGTGTTTGCACTGCAGAATTTGTGATTCTGGCTCATATTGGTCAGCTCAGAATTTATATTTCAATAAATCAGCTTTGCCATCTGTGTTGCTGAGTAATATAAAAAGATTTTACCAATCCAGAGCTGGTGTTGTTTTGTTTCTCACCAAGACTTCTGTCAAATAAAGTCTAAATTGTCTAGTGTACCAACCTCTAAGTGTCTTAGTGACTGACCGACTCACCTGCAGGAAAACTACTAAAAACACTGTCCAATTGTCTGAGCTGTCGAGTCAAAGGTCGTAGTCTAATATGATGAAACTTTTTGCTGACAGTCATTTATAGTACAAATCCTAGAAGACATCAGGGTGGAACATTGGCCCAAGTCATCATTTCAAAAAGTGAGTATTTATAGTTTGCGCGTCTGGACCACATCCATCTTCGCTGCGGTCGTGTGTACGAGAGCGATGACCACAACACTGCAGCTGACGGGAGACACAACAAAATTATGTTGTCTGCCTCGTTGTAATTGCTCTGACTGCGTTTCAGTCTGTTTGTGTTTTGATGCCAGTCTGTCGCTGCTGAGTTTCTCTCTCTCTAATCTCTTCCCCTTCTTCTTCTCCTCTTAGCCTGTTTCAGTCGCACATGGTTCAAAGAGAACAGATTGATTGAGAAGAAGCCACCCAGAATGAAGAGTGTTAGAGGTTGTGTCGGGGTCAGCTGGGGGGAGGCTGGAGCGTCAGAGAGGGGCTAGAGCTTAGTTGGCTTTGTTCACTTTTCACCTCAGTCTCTCTGCTTGAGCTCTGCATGAAGGTGAGGTCATTTTAGACCAAAGACAATTTCACAGTTTGGTCCATCTGAGTGTTTTTGCTCTAGTTTGTTGTTAAGGCAACGATAAAGATGGACTTTGCATAAACTTAAAGGTCAGTTTGTTTAATTATTCTTGAAGACATTCAGGGATTTCATGCTCAAGTTTCAGCAGCCCACGCTTCTTCTTCTTCTTCAAACCCAACTCTCCTCTACTCACTTCTTATCATCTGTTTCCACCCAGCAGAGTCACATTTCAGATTCTTCCTCACACGTCCTTTGGCATCTTTTTATAATTAGAAGTGCTATGTTCGTCAGACGGGCCTCTCAGCAGTGGTGGTGGGCTTGACTGACTGGCTGCTGTGTTCTGAAGGACGTGACAGGGTGAACTGATACTGTACTGGACACATGATGTGTATTGTGTAAACTAATCGATGCTCCCTTGGCCTGGCAGCCGGCTGTGTGTGCAGACAAAGATGGTGGTGGTTAGTTACGCACGGCTGGTCACTTTCCTCTGCCGGCTAAAAGATCAATAGACGGTCATCCATTCAAACATCCATATGGGTGGTAAAAAGGTGGAACAGCATGGAGGATGTGTCAAGATTTTCAGCCTGAGTTCACCCAGTTGGTCTAATAGCAAAAAGATATGTTACTTGGCTGAATATGTTCCACACTTTTTTGTATTTGAAGCCAAGCACACTAATGCATTAGTCTGATCATGCAAGAGTTACAAGAATTCAAGAGGAAAAACAATTTAAAAAAGGGCTGTTTTTATTCAGTTTTAATACTTTATAGACAATTTTTAGGTAGAGAAGCGAACTAAAGCTGGTTCAGTATGACACACTACTTCACAAAATAATGTCATGATGTCTTATGAAAAGGAACCTATTTATTTTAAAGGTCTACTCAAAATTCTCTGCACTTATTGTATCACCACTGTCACATTAAAGTTTTGAATGTTAGGGTGAAAATCTGATAGAAAATAATTGTAAAAACTGGTGATAGTAGATGAAGCAACCATTTGATATTAGATTTTTTTTTTGTTCATGCATTTTTAAATAATGTTTGCAGTTGTTAATGATTCTGCATTAAAAAAAAAGCTGGTTCTCAACACTGAGAATGACTGATGAGATTCAGAGAAAGGACTCTGCAGGTTTTAAAAGACCTTCACAGAAATTCTTTCTCCCTTTATTTTAACAGAGATTTATTGTTTGGTTGCAGTTATTTCTGACATAATTCAGCTCTCTGTTTTTACTCCTAGAACATTTTTTTTCTCAAGGAAGGAGCAAAGTGCAGCAGAAGTGAATCACATGAGTAGAAAATGAGACGCTGTACATATTCAGCCGGCTCCAGCTGAACTGGGTGTATTTCATTAGCCTCAGACTGGATGATGGATGCCCCCTTCCTGTTGTGATAACACACACTTGGACTTTGGATTGTGAAAGAGAAATGTGAGCCTGTAGGTTCTGGTTTGTATCACAGAACAACATGTGGTTACAGTGATGGCAATTTTGTGCAAGGTCTGCAGGCGAGGCTGTGTTTGGTTTTAGGTTTTACGACGAGGACTGACATCAGCAGTCGGTCCCGTCGTTGCCCTTCCCAGAGGTTTCTCCTCTTCTAGTTATCCGTCTTCATTCTCAGGTTCCTCTTCCCTCCAGGTCTCTACCTCCATCATTCCCTCCATCGCTCTCCTCGCCCCTCCTGTAATCTAATAACTGCTAACTGGCTGGTAATGAAGTTGTCACAGTAAAGGACATCATGTCCACTCTTCAACCGTATTACGTCTCCTAGTAATGCTCCAATTCATTTCCTGGAGACGAGCGAACCAACAGGAGGAATCGTTGATAATGTGATTCCTGTCGTCATGCTCATTGATTTGGACTTGTGTTTATGTCTTCTTAGTTAATGTTGGCAGGTTATCAGCTCTGATTTGTGTGTCAGGGGGAGGATCTGTTTATGTGTCTCTGGACATGCTTTAGTGCCGGGGCATATTTGATTACACTGATCTGGGCATGGTTAGTTTCACAGTGTGTCTGCCTTTGCTCTTCTCCAGCCTCATCATGTTCCCTCTCCTTCTGTCTACATGATGCTGCTGTCAAGTTTTCAAAAAGCTTGTTCGGCTTGTGCTTGAGTGCTTTTGCAACAGTTCACAAAAAGTCAGGGCTTTACTTCCCCGAGCCCCAATTCTGAAAGCAGAAATTCATCAAGCATCCACTGACTTTGCCTCCTCTCCTTGTTTCAGGTGAAGGTCAACATCATCGGGGATGTGATCGAGCAGGGCTCCACCAACCTGAGGATCGACCCCGCGGGTTTCAGCCCCCACGCTGCCATCTACTCCATGCGTCCAGACATCCGCTGCATCATACACGTGCACACTCCCGCCACGGCCGCTGTAAGTTCACGTTACACTGAGAGGATTTCAACCATGCCCTGCAAGCAAACCTCCTGATTAACCTGCATAGACTTTAACAGGCAACATGATGATCAGATCAGGGAGGTTTAAAAAATGTAATTAATCATATCACACATCAACTGAAAAGGAATTATCTCTAAATGTTATTGGAGTATTTATGATGTGCAACAAAGAGGCTCTTTCATATTGTTTCATTGCTGTCCAGCTCTCTCGTATTCAAAAGTATTCTTTGCACAGAAACGTCAGCTGCAGACTCAGATGAATAAAACAGCTGTAACACACCTGTCAAAGCCTCTTATCTCACACATTCCTCTGCTGCCTTCTTTTCACCTCTCCCCTGCTTTAGGTGTCATCTATGAAGTGCGGCATCCTGCCCATTTCCCAGGAGGCACTGACCCTGGGTGATATCGCCTACTACAACTACCAGGGCAGCCTGGACGAGCAGGAGGAGCGCAGAGAGCTGCAGAAGGCCCTGGGGCCGAGGACGAAGGTAGGAGAGCTCAGAAAACCAAGCACTGAGCGAGGTCTTCCAGCTGGGCAAATGTCACTTATTCCAAATACACCTCATCAGCTTTCTTGCTGACAGTTAGATGAGAAGATCAATACCACTCCCCAAGTCTTTACGGTAAATACGAAGCCACCTCCAGCAGCCGGTTAGCTGAGCCTTGCAGAAAGTCTAGAAAAAAAGCTTGCATGTTATTTGACACGTCATATCTTGTGTAAAAATGGCAAGTTGTATTTTTCCGAGAGGGTTTGTGCTGAGCTGTTTCTTGGCCTTAACATGTGAACAGATTTCAGAAATCGTAGACTGGTTGCTCTGCATGTGATGGACATGATTCTGTATCTTGAAAGGTATTTTTAACATGCTCAAAGAATGGGTGTTTTTCACCCGTGTCCTTGCAGTCAAGAAAGAGAAATGGACTAATTATCAGGGTGGGGTGTATTTCCAAAAGGAAACAATAGCAGGACTGTCAAACCAAGCACATCCTGTTGGAATATCAGTGGTGTTTGCGTTACCTCATGGATCACCTTATTTCTGTGTCTCCTTGGGCTTCCCAGTGTCTTACACTTGGCTTCTTTGGAAATGATCACAGAATTTAGATTCAGGGAATTCAAGGGAATTTCCACCCGCCAGTCTGTTTCCAAGTCCTGCTGTCATCACCCCAGGGCCCAACCCTTGTTGATACAGGGAATCAGAGATATTTTGGTGGTTACTTATTAATTAAAGGGCACGCTGTCACATAATTGTACATTCATAACTAAAGCAAGTTAGACAAATGAATCTGACTCTTCTGCTGTTCTTAATCCCTGTTTGTGTGTGCGCGTGTTACAGGTTTTGGTGCTGAGGAATCACGGCGTGGTTGCTCTCGGGGAGACCATCGAAGAGGCCTTTCACTTCATCTACAATGCCCACTATGCCTGCGAAATCCAGGTACAAACACACACCAACATCAACTAGCTGCTGTTTTGGGCACCGCTCAGATTCCCCCAGTACATGTATTAGACGAGCAGGGCGGCAGATCTCTCTGTAAATCTAATCTCTCCATTAGCAGTTTTCACATTTCCCCACTCTCACTATTTTAACAACACTCCATAAGTTTTAATCTCTTGACTTGTGGAAACTGTTGGCCAAACAGTGTCGCAGCCAGGCTATTAGGGCTCTGATGAAGGGAGTAACAAGCTGATGTGTTGTCATTGATGTCGGTCCAAAGCAGCATTTAGAGAAGGGTGTTGTTCTCCCTTTTGAATTATTGAGCCCGTGAGAAAGATGAAAGGACGTTGGCAGAGGGGATTTCAGGAGGTCTGGATCAGATACATCCATAAAATTAAATCAGCTGAACAAGGTGATGTAATTAAGACAAACTGTTGATAAAAGTAATGTATAAAAAGTTGAAATATTTAATGGACAATGGATGAAATAGGTCAACGATAGTTCCGCTGTATTGAAAAGAATACTGTTAAAATATCCACTTGTTAATGGTTAAATGATATCCAGTTAACAGTCCATTCAAGTGAACTCATTTGAACAGGTGATGACAATGAACGCAGTCACACAACTACAGTGTTTGAGAGCGGTGAGAGATGTCCCGATGTATTTGTGTTACATGAGGGATTTCTCTGGTGTTTTTGCTGTTGGATTCTTGCGTGTCTTTGTGCTCACTTGTGTGGAAGGATTTTAGAGATGTTGTTGTGTCCCTCGATGTAATAGTCATACCAAATCTCCTGATTGACCCTCCATGGTCAAGCAAAAGAAAACATTAATCCATCCTGCAAAGCCCAGCTTAATTTCTATAAATAAATCCCCCCCAACCATGTTTGCTGTATGCCATGTACAGTATATTCATCAGTGATGTGGTGACTTTAGATTGAGGGGTATCTCATTTTGTTGATCTTTCTTTTTTGCCCGGGACAGTGATCAGGAAGTGTTTTGCATAAGCCATCAGTCACTAGAGGTCTCTCTCTCTCTCTCTCTCTCTCTCTCTCTCTCTCTCTCTCTCTCTCTCTCCCCTCACTGTGTGATTTTAGGTGAATGCCATCTCGTGCGCTGGAGGCGTAGACAACCTGATAGTGCTGGACCAGGAGAAGTACAAGTCAGTGGTGTTCGACGTGTCCTCGGCAGGTGACATCAACCTGGGTGGCCAGTATAAGTGGAAGCATGGCGAGCTGGAGTTTGAGTCTCTGATGAGGATGCTGGATAACCTGGTGAGTCCACAGACACCCAAGTGACACTGTTCTGTTTACCATAAGGTGTCGGGCTCATTTAAGGACGAGACATGACATAAACACTTAATGTTCACTTTTTAAACTTCATTTCTGTTTGTTATCTTTGTACAAATAAACTCAGAGGCAAATATTGAAATACATGCAGATAAGAGTATTTACTTCCTCTCTGGAGTCTTAGCACATTGTAGACTTCGTGAGAGGCTGTTGTTGTCTGCAATATAAAGTGTCATATAAAGTGATGATATGTGTAATTTTCATATAGCTAAATGTTTGGCTTTTCTTTCTCATTGATTGATCAAATACAATAGTATCACAACCTATAAGCATTTCATACCTGCTTTACTTTTGCTGTTTTAAATGCTGGGAGAAATCCTCTGAGGTTTGTGGTTATTGTTTTATTGAACAGATTTAGAAAAGAGTGCCCCCTACAGAAAGCTAAGCTGTACTGACAGAAAATGCAACTGCAGTGATGAGTGCTGGCGAAAGTTGGAAAGCAAAGACACAGTTCGAGGAAGGATTCATTTTATATGACACAGTTAAAAATTTGGGGCTAGAGGGTAAGAAAGACATGATTTGAATCAAAGAGTGGTGATTAAAATATAATTTTGCGTCACCACATGCATAATGTGTCAGTCCTTGTAGGCTGCTCTTCATGGCTGTGTCTTTGCTCTCTTTCTGTCTGAGCCTCTCTTGTCATCTGACCCCCTGGCATCATTATTTCTGCCCCTCTCTCTCTCTCACCTGTCACATCCCACACTTTCCATCTTTCTCCATGCCCCCCTCCCTCATTCCCTCTCTCTTTTTCAGTTCTCTCCCCTTTAAAATCATGACCTGTCAGCCTGTTGAGACTCTGAACAGCTCATCACTGTGTCCCTCCTGTCATCCTTCTCTCCTCTCACACCTCATAAAGACAGCATTTGTATCAGATAAGCTCTCAGTTTCAGCACTGAGTCCCAAACCCAGTGATGAGAAAGAGGGAGAAGAAAATAAACTAGTTCCTCTCTTCATCCCCTTTAACAACCAGTATGCAAATTCCAAGAGCGTCCTGATTTTAATGTGAAAAAAAAGAATGTGAAGCAGGATGTTGTAGGAAAACAGCGTGGCAGCCCAGCTGACTGTTTCTGAATAAAAAAAGGAAGGGGGGGGGTCGAGTCAAGTTGAGGTCAAATGTGACTGTGGAACTGAGATGACTAGAAAAGAACAAAAACGGAAAAGAACGGAACTTCACTGTCAAGCCAAGTGTGGAAAAATCTGAAAAACACCAGGATGGAGTGAGAGTTCGGCGACCGAAAGAAAGAGGGGGAAATGGGAGTATGAGAGAAAAGATGAGGATAAAGAGGAGGATAGAGGGAGAGGGGCAAGAGTGAATGGGTCGGACGGGAAATGTCTCTGTGACTGTCCTCTGTGCTGCCAGAAGCCCTGTGGTCACTGTTTCTGTCTTTGTTTTCCATTTGGCTGAATTTGAAACTGGCAGCTCAAGCAGCATTACAGGAAGGAAAAGTCACAGAATTAATGTTAGTTTCTGTTATGCATTTGGTTCAATTCGCTGTGTCCTGGTGTAAAAATGACAAACTGAGTTAAAAAGATTTTCATTATCTATGATCTAAAGCCATGTAATGATCCTCATGGGGTAAACAGGAGGCCACAGCAGTAGGAGTGGATGGAGGAGTAGAAGTCAAATGGGGACTGCATAAACATGAATTAGCCTCCTGTGAGGTTTTGTTTCCTGATCATTGCTCATTGTGAACCTAAACAAACCAAATCATCTCAGATCAAAGAAAACAAACTGAACGTGTGATATTGTTCCCTGCTGCAGGGCTACAGGACGGGTTACGCCTACAGGCACCCCATCGTGCGAGACAAGCCGAGGCACAAGAGCGACGTGGAGATCCCCGCCACGGTCACGGCATTCACGTTCGCAGAGGATGACGGAGGTGCCACGCGGCTGCCCTTCAAGTTCCTGCAGCAGCGGCAGCAGAGGGAGAAAACGCGCTGGCTCAACTCGCCCAACAGCTACACCAAGGTCAGCGTGGAGGGCGGAGAGGAGCGCTACAACAGCCGGACAACCACGGTGAGCAGAGTGTGTGTGTGTGTGTTGATGTAAGACACATGGCAGCAAAGGAGGATTAAAGATTAGGTTTTATACTGATTTCTAAATGTATGAAGCTGATTTTATATCCTCTTGACAATATAAGAATCAAAACTACAAAACTTATTTATATGTTTGTATTTAAATGTGAATATGGATTCATATAATAAACCTAAACATGAACAAACAAGTTTACATTTCAGTCATCATATCACATCAGTTAGTGTTAACTGGTATGTTTGGACTCAAGTTATTATCCAGTGTTTTAAACCTGATACTAGACTTCCATCTACTGGCTGAACAGAGAACTACATTGATTTTATTTCCACAGTGGATGAAGGCAGAGGAGACGGGAACCCCGATCCGGATCGAGGACCCCAATCAGTTTGTCCCTCTCAATACAGACCCTACTGAGGTGGTACAGAAGAGGAACAAAGTGAGTCTCAGTCTTTCCTCTCAGTCAGAGTGATATTTTTACATGTAAAGTTAGAGCATTACCTGGCACTGTAGTTTAGAGTGACTAATACTTCAGAGCAGAAGTATGAAGGTGGTGTAACATCAAGATAGTGTAAATTTTGGAGTCTGATCTCTGACTGTATTTAGATGAATGACCAGAAATGAAATATGAGTAAAGCACAAAGGAAATTTTCTTTTCTGATACCCAATTCATTCATTTAAATCATTCAAAGTCACTTTTAACACTTCCTGCTTCCTGATGACATCATTGTGTTTTGTTCTGGTATAGATCAGAGAGCAGAACCGGTTCGATGTGATGACGTCAGGGCCACGCTCTCAGCACCTTGCAGGCATCCCTGATGATGCACCACGACGGGTGAGAATTTCCTCTCTCTCATGTTTAGACCTTTAAAAAAAGCTAATCTTAATTTACTTGGTTTGCTGGTCTGATTTTGTCCTGCTCAAATACTGGTGAAAATGACCCTTAAACTTCACTGTGTCTCAAATCATCTCATGACATACAGCTGGACAGTTGGACAACAAATTAAGAAAAATTAAAGTTTTTTAACAAAAAGTACATGTAGATTGCTTTAAAGCATCTGATGATGCTGTCAAACAGAAAATTATTTTGTTGCCTGCTGAAAGAGGCACCGTCTTACTTAGTTCACAGTAAACGGTTCTCTGGCACCAAGGGTTGTCTGTTAGAAAGTGATGACAGAAATATGAAGTTTTTATGGAGAGTTTTATTCATTTTTACATGTCTATAAATGTCATAATATACAGCAGCAGCAACATAAACAGTGGCTGATTTTCAGTTGTCTTTTCTTTATATTCAGAGGCAAACGCTTACTTCATACTATGGTGCCAGTACTTCTGCAAATGCTCAAAAGTGGTTCAGTATGTCTGTTTATGAACCTGCCGTGGTTTTGCAGGATACACAGTCTGTTGAACTACTCGGCCTCCCTGCTGCACTGAAGGAGCAGCAACAATACAAATTTCCCTAATTGCTTGTTTATGGAGCAATAACTCAAAGGTGTTTTCAGTTATTCTCACTCATCTGCTCAGTTTGCAATTTGGTAGCGCTGTGCTGGAAATTACCACGACACCTGATGTTTAAACTGTCCCAGGTGCAACAAAACAAGGATGAGAGTCAAGGAGATGAAGTACAAGCTGCCTATAAACACCCACACAGTCATGAGAAGAGAGCCATTCAGCCAAACAAGTGGAAACACCTGTGTCAGTGTCCCATTGTTGTGTTTGGGCACTGCCAGTTTAATGACACATATTGACCACTAGGTGGAGACAAGTGAGCACATTTTGCAAAAGGAAGCTCCTGTTTTGATGGTTGTACTGAGTCATCAAGAGAAATTAAGTACATTTTAATTATATTCTGACTGTTATTAATACATAGTAAAGATTAAGATAAATATAGTAGATTTTGACGCTGATGGTTTTTTGGTTGGTGTCTTGTCTCGAAGGATCTGGTGCAGATAAAAGTTCTGGTAAATATTGACAAGTGTTTTCTAATTGTTGCCGTTTGCTGTGTTGTTTTTAATTTGAGTTTTTTGTGAATTTATTTGACACCATTTTTGTCCTTTCACTACAGAAAACACTGCATGTGTTTGTCAGTGTTGCGTTTTAAGATTGGCACCGATTTTAATTAAATTCTCACCACTTTTGTTTGTGCCTCAGACAAAGTTGTGCCTTTTAGTTGAGTTGTTGAAATGAGTTGTTGAAATGTTGTGTCAGAGCATGATGGTTTTGAGGACATATTCTCACACAGAGATCAATGCGGACGTGTTCCAAAATGTCTGTTTCATGTGCATGTGTGTGTGTGCTCCTAGTGGAAATTGCATTCGTACACATCTTGTGCTTTTGTAGTGTTTATTTTCTACAGTCTGTGAAAAAGATGTTGGGGTTTGCAGACTAATTGGTTAAGAGTTTCTGTGTCGAGCTTGTGGTTAGATGAGTCCTGTGTGATGTGGTCGACACTTTTATCTTTATATGTGCAGCTTTAGTCATGTTGTAATGAATGATTGTCCTTCTCAGACAAAGTGGGTGTGTTTTTTTTTTTCATGTCTGCGTTTAAATCAGTCTGAGAGAGAGAGAGAGAGAGAGTTAATATGTGTGTGAGAGAGAAAGAGAGATCTGTTTTTGTGCATGCTGTGTATCAGTAAATAGTGTGTGTGCTTGTATGTGTGTGTCCTTTGTTTTTTGCATTTCAGAGAGTGTGTACATGTGCCGCCTGAATGTTACTCAATGTGTGTGTGTGTGTGTGTGTGTGTGTGAGTGTGAGTGTGTGTGTGTGTGTGTGTGCTCCCATGCTCACCCCTCTCCCTGTCTCCTCCCCAGCCATACGTGCCCACAGAGGAGGAGCAGATGGCTCCCCTGCCTCCCAACCCCTTCAGTGAGCTGTCAGAGAAGGACATGGATGAGTACCGCAAGAACGTGGAGAGGAGGCAACTGGGCCTGAGCGGTACGACACACATGCAGATATACACACACTTAAATTAACATTGAAACTCATACACACCAGTCCTCAGATACATGAAAGTTCATAGCTCTGTGGACTTGATTCTGAACTCTTTCACGCTCGACTCACAAACACCACGAGAGCCCGGTCACACTGAGAGACATATGGACTGAACACACTGGCACACACGCCCAAACACTGACTTGTATTCAAAGCCAAAGATGTGTCCCTCAGTGTGAGCAGCGAGCAGCCCTACCAATCTGTGAAGGTCTGTTTGACAACAAATTATTGAGGGGTTTTAAAACAATCAATCAATAATCAATCTGTTAAAGGTCCACTGTGTAGGATTTAGTGGCATCTAGTGGTGAGGTTGCACATTGCAACCAAACCCCCCCCCCCACACCCCCAACCCCTTCCTTTCCAAGCATGTAGGAGAACCTATGGTGGCTTTAGATAACCTGAAGAAAGGCCATCTTATCTGTTCTGGGCTACTGTTGAATGGTGGACTCATGGTGGATCAGCTTTCTTATATAAATATAAAGGGCTCATTCAAAGCTAACAAAGACACAACAATACTTATTTTCAGGTGATTATACATTAAGGTAAAGATAAAAATGAATATTACATTTCATTTCTGCCCATACATTCCCCTGAAGCCTCCACGCTGGTCATTTAAGCCCCAGTCTGAAAGCACACAGGAAGAGATTAGTTTGAGCCAGCAAGATTTGTCACTAGATTTGAGCGAGCAGCAGGTCTTTGCTATCTTCAAAGATGTGTGCTCTCATTTTTGGCAGTTTGTGTTACAGCATGCTGATGTATCAGTGGGGCGGAGATGAACTGCCAATATTGGCTTATCGCAGATATCGGTGTGTATGTTGGCACAAATCAATTGCAATGCAGTAAATTGCAGCATTGTGTGTTATAAGTAGCATTTTTGTGGGATATTTTACCTCTGTGTTTCTTAATTTGAATATATTGTGTAGCTATATCATTCTGTATGATAGTACAAATGTTCCTGCTCCCAACATACAGTCTAAATCACAACTCTTTAATAACATAAACTGAGGTATCCATGTGAAAACCATTTGTTTACAAAAATAATATTGTTAATATAGCATTATCTGATTTTGTTACCCACAGATTTTGGTATGAAACTCAAAAATTCAAGAGTTCAGTACTGCTTTGTATCTCTAACACGCTGAAAGTAAAATCAGATCGGATGTCTCCAATCTCCTTCTAACTAGTGTCAGGCTACTTCCCACTTTACTCCATGAGCTTTTTCATTCATCTGAAAGACTTTAAACTGCAAGAAAAGACAAGACCCTAACAGCCAAACGTGGGCATGTCCTGCTGAAGCTTGTTAAAGTTGTTAACAAGCACCATCCAACAATCCCCAGTGCTCAGAATGAGCTAAAACAGCTGGAGCAAATTTCCAACTGAGCTCAAACCAAATCAGGATTTCTTCAAACGTGCACAACCTGCTGCTCCTCCTCCTCAAATCTTGGTTTGCAGATCGATCACTGTACATCCTGAGTTTGTTCTCTCAGCAGTCTCGTTGTTAATAAACAACCATATAATCCAGGGTCTGCAGGGCTGTCTCCTTAGCAGCGATCCCAGTGGACACACATATTGCAGCACAGCGCCTGTGGTATCACATACTAACACACAACTACTGTATATAGCTTTTAACATAAGGGCTGGTCCCCAAGGGCTCCACTGCTGCCTTCATCTGCATTACCCTCACACACAGGATAGTCAGTGCTAATCATATTAGTCCTCTGTCCCGCTGCCTTTCAGAGAAGCAGTGGAAAAATCAATAGAGAACAGATAGTGAAGGCGGGGGTTGTGTCCACTAGTCCCCATTCTGCACAGGCCCCTGCCACATTGGACCAGATTAATGTGTACATCAGCATGCACATGTGTTCATGCATGTTTATAGGATCATCCAAATGCTCTTATGTGCATTTGAAACACGGTGCAAATGTAAATGCGTGTGTGTGTGTGTGTGCGCGTGTGCACATATATGAGGGGCCAGTATGACTAAGATGGCAGATCGTACAGACAGCAGGTCTTCACACCCGCCACATGAGCGGAGCCCGTTGCTATGACACTGTTGCCCCCACAGCCCTGTGAATCCCCGGTGGCCAATCTGGATGCAAGCTGGAGACCGTCTGTAATGGCCTGATATATGCTGCACACAAACACACACACACACACACACACACTTGTAAGTTTGGCCTGTGATGGTAGTGTCCAGTCGACTCTGTATATTCATTTTGCAAACTAAAGTGTGATTATTTTAAACATCAAAATGTCAAACCTATTAGTGCATATTACGGCTGCCAGTTGAAAACAACTGACTGTAAGTGGTGCACAAGACTCTTTTTTTTTAAAATGCACGGACTTTGAAACTCAGTTCTTCCCTCAGATCTCAACTCTATGCATGCAACACCTGACACATGAACATATCAGCACTGTGACTGCACAGACCAGGCTGTTATGCAACCACGTCCTATACGCTGTGCATGAACGAGTTGTGAGCAACTGCGACGCCTCAGCCAGCTGAATGTGTTACCCTGAATGTGCTAATTGATGTGTTAAAGCGATATGGGAATGTCATTCATTCACACTAATCAGTGTTTAAACCTAATGAGGCTACTAATGCTGAGCTGGACTCTAACATTTTCTGTATTTACAAAAGTTGTTTAAAGGCTGTTGCAAGCTGTACAAACAGCCACATGCTCACTTAGCTTTTAATGCATCGAGAGCCATGAAACTTTAGGATACTCCTGGACATGTAGGAAAAAATCTCTCGGTATAATTACATGGCAGTCATTTGTAAAATCCCATTTAATTTAAGAAATGAATCCTTATTTCCAGTTTTATGTTACGTCAGACAAAAACTTTCATAGAAATTTTAACACAATTGGGTGAACAATTTCAGAAGGATACAATCAATTGTATACAGGGTATATGCTAATAATGACCAGCCCTCACATAGAAAATGCAATTCTTCTTCTTCTATGTAAAAGCAGCTGAAGAGTTTTGTATATTCTTCTTTCATTTATTTAAAAATCTTTTATTGAGATCTCATGAATTATTATTTTTAGCAGGTTGTCCAACCAACAGCCCTTAAGTCACTGTGCAGGGCATCTGTCCCATCACGAGGATAATGGAGGCACAACAAAATGTTCCAGTGCTTCAGCCACCGGCAGAAACAGATAACAAACAAGTCGTGGCACTCCGAGAGCCTGATGATCAACACACAAGGATTTTGGAAATTTTGTGGAAAAACAGCTGTGCATGGCCTGATTCTAACATGTGTGTGTTACCACTAATCTCTCAACCCCCCCACTCCCCCACCTCTTTCTGACCCTTCATCCCAAATCCCACCCACCTCTCATCCCACTCACCCCTGCTGTCATCCCACTACTTCAATCCTCTGCACCACCCTGCAATCCTCTCATCCATCCCTCACCCCGCCTCGACCCTCCCTCCCTCCCCACCCTCCCTGCAGATGGAGAGCACGAGCTAACCTCCGACGACGGCTCCACTCTCTCTCAGTCTCTGTCTCTCACCCAGTCCCCGCAAAGCACTCCAGCTAAAGAAGGTATCACTCACTCAGAGAAAGAGAGAGAGACACGTTTTCAGAATGATTTTCACTGCCTTGCTGTGTGTCTTTATGATCTGATGTGTGTTTGAGTGTGTGTGCATGAGCGTGTAAATTAAATGGACTAAGAGCTTCCTTATCCAACATCTGAACTACTGATCTGTGTTTGTTCTGCACTAACGATTTTTCATGTAAAAACTCCCCCATCTAAATCAATGAAAATGCTCTCCACTGTTGGTTTAAAAAACTCATCCTTACCAACCAGAGGTGATGAAGCAAACCTTTAAAGCTCTCACACACTCATTTTATATTACTGCCTTTCAAAGCATACTCTTTTTTTGTACATTTGAGGATACAAACAGATTCATTTCTTCTTCTTCCATAGATCTCTATTCATTTAGAGTCAATTCATGAGGACATCTTTCTGATAGCTCATCTTTTAAAGGGGCTATGTTGTTATCTTATTTGAAAAGCTTTTAAAAAGCGCTCCTTGCTGTTGCATTCAGGGACATGTAAGATTTCAGAGGGGGCTGCCAAACCCAAACATTTCTTAATGGAAGGAAAGACTAAATTCACTTATTGCTTATTGCCTCCTGGGTTTGATTTTAAAGGAATAGTTGGACATACATTTTTTAGCTTTCTTGCAAAGAGTTAGATCCAGACCATTTTTATGTCTATTAGATTACATTAGATTCAACTTTTTGAAAGTAAAGCAGTGAAGTGCAGAGTAGTGTACATGTATAGAGATGTATGAATACCAGTGAGGATAAATACAGTATAAACACTATTAAGAGTAGGAGCAGTGAAATGAACAATGAATAGTAAGATATATATACAACATGTGCAGCTGTTGCAGGAGGCAGCTGCAGGTCTGTGTACATGTACAGTGTTTGTGTTAAAGCGAGTAATACTAGTGGACATTATGGACAGAACAAACAGCGAGATATGAAAACAATGTGTACACTATAGGACAGATATGTACAGTAGAGACAGCAGTATAAATATGAATATGCTGTAGGGGGTGGGGGGGCAGACATATTGCAAGGTAGACGAGTTTAGCAAGGAAGATCTTAAGGGCTTAACATAACTTTGCATTATGACTGAAAGCAAAAATCAGCCCACTAGCGCCTCTAAAACATAAAAATCCAAATGTTATATCTCATTGATTAGACTGAGTTACATAGTGGCTGTGGCTACTTTCTTAACGCTCAGATCTGAGAGTGGTGTCGATCTCATCTAACTCCTCACATTTTTTTTTCCAGAAATGACAACCTTAACTTGTCAAATCGAGTTCCCATCAACATGAGACTTTTAGCCTGTCTCTGAAACATCTCAGACCTGCCGGGCTGGTAACATGAGCATGATATGATGTCACCTCACATGATTCCTGGCTTAACAAATTGCTGCCATTTGGCTCTGCAGTCGTGTTTGTGTTAACATAGAAATCTTGTGCGTGACATTTGAAGCCAGTTGGTGTCCCTCCAAGAGAGCCAAAGATCACAGCAGCCTGTGTACGACTTGTAAATAATGACACTATGAGATCGACTTCCTGTCAGCTTCCCTTCAGCACAAACCACACAATGAGTGACAATTAAGCAACAACAGCACCTTGGCTCAGGGGACCCATATTTTCTGACACCACCGCTGTGAGGTCAGCCAGTTGTGTTGTGCTCAAACCAGGTCAATTGTGTGAGCTGCTTTTTAGTGTATGTGCTTTTATAAAAAAATACCCAGAGAAGACGTCACTCTCTTGGTGTTTTAGTACAGTAACACGATGCAGCTGGCCTGCTTTCCCTAATCCACAGTCAGGGACATGACACCAGCAGACCTGTTACAGGAACACTCATTAAAGGTATGGGTGTAGTCCCATTTCTGAAGGTGAAAGGAGGACAGAGTCTCTGGGCTATCAGGTCACTGGAGTTTTACGCAGGGATATTATGAAATATGTAGAGCATGGGGACAGCGTGTCTCCTGTTGGGAAGCGGAAGTTCAGCACAGTTCAGATGGTATTAGTGTGTTTGGTACAGCAGGGACAGCAAATCCTCACATTTACCGCATGAGGCGAGTGCTCATGACAATAACATGAACACCTGTAAAACATAATGCAGTCAGTACGTTATTCCTGACCAAATGCAACTTTAGTGAAGCTTTTAATGTCCCTTTTTATTGAGACAGTAAAAGAGACCATTTCACACAACTTTATAGTACTTCTTGAGGCTGTAGTGGTTTTTTTACTGCATCATTTTACAGGCAGTTCTTGTTTTTTTTGTCCAAAAATAAAACATGGATTCTGTTATATTTCATGTTGACAAGTCCACCACTTGTATGGTTTGTATGATATTAAATGAGCCTTAAACATTTTATTCATTAACTACTGTATAAATGTGTAAATACTGATAAATTTGGGGTTGAAAAGTCAAAAGATAAATCAGTTAAAACTAGTAACAAATGAGCAGAAAGGTGATTTATCAGGTAATTAAATGTATGTCTTTTTTAGTGATCGTGGTAGATCAGTGTTTCCCAACATGTTTTTTCCCACAGCATCATTTCTTTTTATGAATATGATTTAATAAATAATACAAAGATATTTACAATTATTAATATATTGCATCAATCACTTTGATTTGAGCTCTGAACTATAGACTGTTTCCTACATGATAGACTCTTCCACATCAGCATACCTTTGTTTCTGGTTCCTGTCCTCACCCATCCCGTGTCCCCCTCCCTCCCCCAGAGAACCACACGGGCCTGATGAACGGCAAAGACAACCACGGCGACGTGGACGAGGAGCTGTCCAAGCGCGTCAGCCAGCTGACCACCAGCGTGGAGAGCGTGGAGATCACGGTGCGCTCCGGCGAGAAGATCGAGGAGGCGCTGTCCCCCGAGAGCTCACCCTCCAAGTCTCCCAACACCAAGAAGAAGAAGAAGTTCCGCACCCCGTCCTTCCTGAAGAAGAACAAGAAGAAAGAGAAGGCGGAGGCCTGAGAGCAGACGGGCGGCAGGGGCGAGGCAGAAGAAGAAAGAAGGGCGGCAGCCACCTTCTCTGTTTAATGTCTCTGTTTTTATTTCGTCTCCGTTTTCAATGCCCTTTTTTTGTTTTTAATTTTATTTGAATTTTTTTAACAAATGGTTTTATGTGCAAAAGGCAGATGAACGGATTAGAATGAATTGGTTTGTAACACAAAAGAAAAGGTCTCTCCATCTGCACAAAGATGTTGAAAATCTGGGTAAAGCATGTGGGTCCACCAATTGAAGTTGCAGCAGATGTAGGGTGACTTGGGTGGGTGTTGGGTGTCTACACACCTGATCACCCGGGCAGTACTCTAACACAGTTCCTTACAAGTGTCATGTGAGGCCATTTAGATCCTGAATAACTGGCTCCTCTTGTGTTGTTTCCCAGGCTGAAAACAGAACTTGAAACCACCTCGAGTATTTCTTCTCAAAATCCAATTTTATGAAATGATTGGATGGCAACAAAAGTGTTGTAAAACTGCAAAAGTTGAAACTAAACCTTCTCTCTTTCTTGTCGAGACTTCCCCCGGTCTTTTTTGTTCTTACATTCTGACTCTTCATAGGGAACTGAGAGACCACATGAAATTTGAAGTCACACTGGAAAACTGGTCTCAGCAAAAACAGCCACAGGGTTTGTGTTGATTTATTTACTGTGAGAGAAGTTTTCTCTTTGCTTCTCACACTCTTCAAGCTCCTCTAACCGAAGGCTTCTGATGCAGACCTTTTCTTCAGCTGATTGTGGTCGAACTACAGATGAGTTAAAGGGTCACTAGACTGGACGAGATAGTGAGGATGAAGGCCGGCCATCTATCACAACTGAGTTGACATCATCTCAAAGAGCCGCTGACTCACTCAGATTATTTATGTAGCATTTTCGTATCTTCTCCTCTTCATCTCAGTGTTTTTTTTTTGCCAAACTAAGTGGAAGAAAAGATGAAACAATCTCATTTTAGTGAAGCGTCACTGTTTGTGTCTAGTTTGTCATCTCATGAAATTTGATCTTTTTTTTATTGAACACAAATTTGGTATTAGTCGACTCTGTTTTGTACTCATTTCTAAGCTTTTACAGAGAATACAGTTGTTACGCATGTTTTCTCTTTTTGCAAGAACTGAATTTATATGGCTGACTATGTTCTGTAGTGATGCCTGATTGCTCAAATTATATTCTAATCTTCAGAGTACACAAGTTTACTATATAACACAGATATATGAAAACTGGATATGTTGGCTATAGATTTTTAACTATATATTTTTTATTTTATTGTGCTGCACTTTTCTTGTGGTATATAACACATTTTAGTTGCAGGTGGTTTCACCAGTGAAGGAGATTGTGAAGTATTTGGTAAAAGTTGTGCAAGTCAGCAAGCAAGGCGCGGTGTCGGAGAAAGGTCAGGACCCGGAAAGTGAGTCGAAGAATGAAGAAAGAAAGAATAGTCTTTTCATTGGTGTCACACATGAGAAATGATCTCTACTTCTTAACTCAGCAAAAAATGATGAAAAAAAACAGGAGGTGTAGTGCTGATCTTCTACGTCAAACTATCTGCAGTCGCCAGCTGAAATGAGAATCATGGGTCGTGGGAGTCATGGAGCGGTGACATCTTTCGTTTGGTGTGTTTGTGTGTGTGTTTTTAAAGCCATATTGTAATTTTTTTTCCTCCATTGTTTTTAATGATGAGACAAGGGTTGCGATTCTCGTCTGCCTGCTCGGGCATAAAGGACCCAAACAAGACCTCTGTTAAATCACCCCAGTGACTGCATCGACACCCCTCAGGCTCCCAAAAACTCAACTTTTTTTTTTCTTTCCCCCCCAGTAGCTACATTCACAGCAGCTACGCTTCCTCGCTTAAATTGCCATTTATTTCCTCCTGGAACTGGAACATTGTAAGGAGGTCATATGGACATTTTAGTTTTATTTGATCGCATGTGCGAGCCCGGTCGTCATTTCAGCTTCTAAAGCCCTCCCCTCGTGTAATTTCTCTAGTAAACACGATCGCGTCGTAACTGTCAGATGACCCACAGCTGAACTCTGCAAAGCCAAAGTGTGATGGGTTGCCACATATCCTCCCCCCGCAGTTTAACCAGATGTACCAATATCCCAGCTAGCAATGTGAAGTATTGGATTTGTTTGGAGGGAGGGAGGGTTTAGGGACACATCTTTAGCTGTGTTAAATGATAGCTTTTGGCTCTGGGCAAAGAGCTGAGGTCACACAACTGAAAGATGGAGACAGGAGGTATGAGCTTGGAAATGCAAGTGCATATGTGTGTTTAGTAGAGAGGGGCAGGGGGTAAGGACAACCTGACACTAACGCACCATGTTTTTATTCACTCAGAATATCTTTTTTTTTCCTTCTTTCTTTCATACCATCTCTCCTCCTGGAAAGTTCTCTTTTTTTTCATCCTCCATTTGTATCGCAGTACGCTTTCTTTTCCTTTAGTTTGCAGAGAGCACTAGGCTTTTTTTTTATTAACCATTTTAAGAGCAAAAAAAAATGCTCCCAGATGAACTGAATGTGCATTGCATCCTTTTTATTTTCTCCTCTTCTGTTTCCGACTGTTTGCACCTTGCTTTACTAATGCCTCTCTATCCACCTTTTTTTCTGTTTTTAAAAAAAAATGAAAGAGTTTTGCTTTGGCATGCCAGAATGAGCCAAGCTACTTTGTGACCTGTGAAAATCCTATATAAATGGTTATCTAATGGAGTTGCTTTTAGATGTATTGCTAATCAGTGTAAATTCACAAATAAAACTGTATTTTAAGAAACGGAAGCTCATTTTTCATGTTTGTGCATCACAGCTCATTCTTCAAACTGCTTTTAAGTTCAACATATTCCATACACACTCATTTCACTTTATGCCATCACCATGAGTCAAACAACTGTATGATGAAGTGTAAATAATCAGTTTCTCGAGCTTAATGCTGCATTTTTCACGATAATTTCACAGTATTGTAGAAGAGCTTCAAACAGATGGACCTATGCTGAAATACTTCAGTGTTAAATGAGCAGGAAAAAACAGTTAACTGGTGCCTTTTTAAAATCTTTATTCATGATGTTATAGGATGAGAATGTGTGTGTGTGAATAGATCAATCAAGACCTTATGGCAACGATTGACTAAATGTGAGTGAGAATGTGACAACGATCATAACAGAAGTGCAGGGAATGTGGAAGCACTTGAGCAGAAATGCCGTCAAGTGGAGAGTGAACACAGTGTCACTTCCTCTGACACAGTGAGATATGCATTTCCTCATGACCCTACGACCATATAAAGAGGTGGTTCGCCTCAGGAATGTAGAGAGAGAGCAGTACACAAGAGATTCTTTCTCAAAAACGCTGCTCATTCAGGAGGTACACATGACCAGAAATGTACCCTTCAATATGAGAGGTATTTTGTTTGCTGTATGTCGTGTTTACCTGTAAACTCATGTATCCTATAGAGCAGTGGTTTCCAACCTGGCAACCGGGACATCCACAACAGCTGGTGCATGATACGAGAAAAAAACTGAATCCCGCTTTGCAATTTTTAATTAGTTTTTAATTAAATAAAATACATTAGTTTTATTTTTCTCACTTTTCTCTTATATGTGCGTCTTTCTTGTGAAAATTGTATGGTTTTACCTCTACAAATATTCAAATAAAACAGTGAAAATTATTCTTCTAACTACTCATAGATGTGCACCTGTGATGTGAGATATATATATACGTTGAAAGAGTACGCCACCTTGGCCACAGTATCAGAGTTGACGCAGCAGAACCAGCAATCATTTTTTTATTGCGTGCATTCATCTTCCTTGTCAAAACCTGCTGCCTACGTTACGCATAATGCAACTCAACTGCAGACAGTTTACTCGAGTGTGCTATGGTACAGCCAGCCTTGTGCTCAGATGAAGAGCTGCAGAGGACTGGTGAGCCACACCATCTGAGTTTTTTCATTTTCAGACTTGTAGCCTTCAGCTCCAGGCGATGCTGACTCAAGTGACATCACTTGAGGCAGCTTATCAGCTTTCATGCAGCTCGCTCTGGATCCACAAAAGACTTTAGAGAGCTTTTTTCACATATGCTGTGGTACTGTCCCAGACCTTAAAACAGTATTTAATGTGTAAAATTGGCCGCCTGAGAGGTTAAAGCAAAAAAGGTTGGAAACCACTGTTTTAAACAATAGTATCGTTGTTCTTTTTATTGTACAAAATAGGTATGACTTTTTGTTATCTACACATGTTCACTTTACCCCCAAACAGTTCACTCTTAATATCCAAACCACCCACAGCAGGGACGTGTGTGTCACGTCGGCGACTCCTCGATACAACATGGCGTCTGTGTTGCACAGCCACTGTCCATCAGAGCATCCAGCCACCTGGGGGACTTTGTGTGCATATGAGCAGCCAATGTGCCTTGACTGCATTTATATCTTCAGATGCAAAACAAAATATGCAAAACATATGACATGACAGTGTGTGAGATTTATCTCTCTGGTCGTTCAGAATCTTCCAATCGAGTGAATATTTACATTTTGAAGTAACAGTAGAACCAGCAGTTTTTAGTCCTCCTCACTGTCCATCACTTCTTATGATGTCTCTTTTTTAGACAAGATTAGAAATTTAAACAAAGTATTTATGCCTTTTCTCACCTTGGCCTATTTTCACTCTCTCAGCTCTTTGCAGAGTTTGCTATCAGCAACTCGAACTCTTCTGGGAGAAACAAACTCAGCTTCCACCACTAGTCTCAGAAAGTATAATTTACTGACACACCAGAAATAGAGTTTGATAATTTAATAAAAGCCCAAATGGTTAACACTAATGTTTAAGGCCTGATAGGAGACACATGAGTGAGGTAGTTTATGGAAGGACAGAATGACTGGACTGACTGACCCCATTTTTCTTCGCCTGATTTCTCCTCTTTTTATCTAGAATCGTTTGTGTTTTACATATTGCAAGGTGTAGCTTCCATATATAGTATTTACAACACTGTAATCCTGTCCTGGTGTCAGTGAATGTGATATCAGTATACAGCACTTTACTTGGCAACGTTCCTGATGTGAACAATAAAAGCTTATATGAGAGATCATGTGACTTGTTGCATTTTGTGCATCTCATGATGGTGAAGGCTTTTACTGTCTCCACTGGAGTGTACTACACTGTATTAATATTTGTCTTATAGATGAAGTGCTGATTCTGGGGTTATTTGATTGGTTTCTTGTTCATTCTTTAATCTGGTATATGGAAAGACAAATAACAATATAAGAGATGAAACTATCGATCCCCTTGAGGAAATTAGGTTGGAGATCAATAAAATTTCATCTCTCATTATGTATTACTCTTCCCGTATAGCAGAAAACACGAATACAAGATGCATGGAAAATGTATATTCATTAGCGCTATGTGTGGAGTTTATTTCCAGGATGCTATGAAAGACGGTCAGTTCTACCATTTCACAACACAAATGAATTTTTACTCAGACAAATTTTTGCTTCAGAATTTTTTAAGGATATGTTTGATTTCGACAGCGAAAGCTCAGCACATTGAAATTCAAGAAAAGATGCAAACAGCACATAAACACATTAGAAAAATGTTTCAGGGTGATTAAATTCTGGAAAAATGCTGCAAAGGAACAAGGCTTCAAAGGGACACATAAAAGAGACGAACACACCGGCCATATTTAGTGGTCCCACAGAAACTTTTATTGTGTTTTCTTTCTAATTGTTTTATGTACAACCTGCAGCATTTCTGTATGTGGTTGTATTTTCTCACGTTGAAGCATTTTTTTTCTATTGCATTTATGCATTGTCAAGATGCATGCAATGTTTTCTTCGTGTGCTTGTGTTTTTTCTTAATTTGCATTGAGCTTTTCCGGACCACCGTCGACGTCTTTCAAATGATGAGTGTCCCATTTTAGACTAAAGCGCTTCAAATTGACCACAAAGCCACACACACATACACACACACATTACACACAGGTCCGTCCTCCTGCATCATGTTCAGCACAATGGAGGTGAAGAGGGGTTTCTCCTCTCCTCTCCAGACAGCACCACGCTGCGAGTGTCAAAACAATGAGCCTACTTGCGTCCAGATGGATGCTCTGCTAGAGGAGTGTGGAAACCATGATAGGCCCTTTTTTTTTTAAGGCAACCCCCACACCCCTCCACACACACACACACACACACAAGCACCCACCCCACCACTACATACCCGACTAGACACCCCACTACTCCAAGCTTCACAGCCACCAGAGACTGCAATGATGCCCAGATGCCACTGGGATGAATTAAGGACTGATAAACAACATAAGGGGTCAGTTAGGTCTGAGCCCAAAAGCACTCACCATGGACCACCCACCCACCCACACACACACACACACAGTCATACAACAAGCTGGTAAATTATATTCATCCAAGATGCCCTCCGTGTAAGAGAGAACATGATGAGTGAGGAAAGGAATGAAGGCTGGATCTTCACTTGCTGACAGACCATTAATTAAGGACGTCTTCACCAAAATACCAAAGTTCTTCTTTGAGTCTTTACCTTCCTCGTGTTTCATGTCATGTCACATAGCAGACGCTGTTTGGTGTGGATGCTTTTATCCGACACAACATACCACAGATACATGTGTCTTTAGCAGGGTGGTTTCAGGGTGAATTAAAGCCTTGATTCATGCCCCCCCCCTCTCGCTCTGTGCATTCAGCCACAATTGGCCTGTCGTGTCGTAAATTAAAGCTGCTATAATGTTTCCACCCGCAGCAGGAAGCACTTTTCAACAAAAAGGCTCTGGAAACCCACAATATGCTACCTGCTCAACACCAAAGACACGGAGTTAGCAACTAGCTGGTGAACTAAGTGGAGCATTTAGCAGCTGAAGAGCCAGAGACCAAAAACAGAGCTAAAAGAGAGTGAACATTGGATTAACACTCATCAGGTGGCCAGAAACATTACAACCAATGAACAATGATGTTGCTCTGTCACTTCTGGATGTGTAAATCAATTGTTCACCATATCAACTTAAAAGATGAAACCCTGTGTTTTACAGCTTGTTTCCACTGTGCACAAAAATCAGTTAATGCAGGTTAAGTAACATACACCTTTACTGGCCTCATTTTGCAAGCGTGGATAGGTCGCAGTGTTTAAGGTCCCAGTGGTCTGCAATCAACAGAACTATTTAAGTCAAATTTGAGGCAATCACCGAGCTTTAGACTGTGATTATAATACTGCTGTGTTATTGGATTTGAGCACATAATGGTCCCCTCATATCAATGCTCTCCATCACTGAGCAGGTGAAAAGTGCAAGTCAGTGTGTGTGTGTGTGTGTGTGTGTGTGTGTGTGTGTGTGTGTGTGTGTGTGTGTGTGTTGGGGTGATTATTTTGGGGAGTCATTGTTATTGATCAACTGCTCTATCACACCCCTGAAGATGTATTATGTTCATTTCGTGTTGTGGGGCAGTAAGGATCTCACTTATTGCCCCTCAATCTTTAATTCATTGAAGGCTGTTGGACAGACATTATAGATGTTGTTTGGGAAACCAAGACAAGGAAATGTGCTGAGCAGCATTATCTTGGTGTTTCATCATTCCACTCCCAACTGACAACACAGCGATGTTTTTTTTTAGCATCGACATTCAAGGGCAGGGGGCACAATGGAGTCCACAACAATGGCCTGATGGTTAAAGAAACAAGCATGTGATCGATATGTCAGTGGTCTGAATGTCTAAACGGGCTGGGAAAGTTGGACAAGTTTACGGTATAAATCCAGCTTGAAATTTTGTTTTATGAACAAGTAGTGTTTTAATAAGTTCAGTGAGTGAGTGAGTTTGCACCTAAATCTATCAGAGACCTCTTTTTTTTTTTAACATATTAAGATTTTTTTTCTTATGAAGTTGATATTGTGAATGTGTTAGAAAAGAATGTTTGCCAATTTACACATCCAGCAGACAAAGATTAACATTAGCATTTATTTTCATAGAGTGAACCAAAGCAGCAAAGTTGCAGGCTATAAGAAAAAAAAAAACAATGAGCTGAAGGACGCTAAAACGTGCAGTAAATCTGAGTGGAGCTACAGAGTGAGGTGACAAATCTCAGGAAGAGCAACAGGACAGAGACACATTAAATAGGTGCTGCTTGTATGGAGCAGACAGATGTAACAAGCAAGTTTAAAACAAGAACTAAAACAACAACAAAACAATGCCACAAAACACCAGAAATAGACAAACAATACCCAACAAACCAGCAAATAGGATCAGTGGCTACATGTTGGAGCTAACCATTAGTGAGTGTCATTAAACAAAAACCACACGGGAACTCCCACTGACTTCAGCTCTGGAAACAGATGGAAAGCTGCTTTATTCTCTCATACAATCAAGAGATCCATGTGACAAATGCAGGGACTGCTGAGAGGAATTAGCAGCATAGATTGCCTTTAGCCACAGTATCATTTGTTCTCCCAGCTATTGACTCCCTGCTTTGGGTTATATATACAGGCCACTGTCACATGCTCCTCCCATTGTGGAATGAGACCTGTATCCTTTTGCCATTGGAAATCTAATCCGCCATTGGAGATCAATAGCATCCTATTTCCCCTTTGTTTGATTCAATACAGTACAAACGCAGACTGGACTTCTGCTCAATACATTAAAAAAGCAGGCTTTACTTTTGGTTTCTTACAATTTGTGTGGAAGTGTAGAAGTGCTTTATGCTCTCGAGTACACAGCGCCACATTCATCAGCCTGACCTGATCATTTGTTAATAATGCTATAAACTGTTTTTAGGGATCAATGCTGTTTTACAAAGGAGGTGATCGAAGGACATGCTTGTGCATCCTCAGCAGAAAAAAAGAAGAACTACGCCTTCTCACTGTGATCTATAGTCCCTTGTCAACCACATGCACACACTGCCCTTTAACCTCCTTATCGCCAGAAAGCAGGGATCCAGGAAGGAAGAGACAGAGAAGGGCCTGAAGTGTGCTGATCTCAGCTGGGTTTGGCAGACTTGCTTAGTTTGTCATGTAGGTTAAGATGACGGCATGACAAGAACATTCTAGAGTAAACTGGGCCAGACTGCTGGGTTGGACTGGAGTGGGCTAAAGTAGGCTAAACTGTGCATGCTTTGATTGCCCTGAGCTTGACTCCACTCCAATAAAATAGAGCTGAAGAGGGCTGGACTGGTCTAGCAGACTGACAACAGGAACTGGATTTGGCTGGACTTTGGAGTGTGATTGAGCAGGAACGTGCTTGACTGGAATTAAGAGAACAGAAATAATGTCAGTTGGATTAATTTAGGGTTAGTTAAAGGGGTTAAAGAGGGAATCCATCCTCAGACAAGGTTGATACTATGTATGCTTGGCACATTTTAGCAACATTCATTGTATTTACATATTCTAATTAATTTCTAATTTGTAGTTTCAATCTTTAGTGGTGAAGTCCACCATTCACACCCTTGGTTCGAATGGTCTTCCTGTGCGTGTGTAAGGGGTGAGAGGGTGGAAACATTGCCCTCAGTAGATAGATTTAAGGACAGCTCCCTGCCTAAATAAGGCCAGGTGTGGACAATCAGTCATCTGGTTAGTGCTTGGTGTGACTGTGTGGTGTGAGCAATTGTAGAAAAGTTGTGTCCTGGTGTCTCCTGAAATTTGGGCCTTTTGTCAAGCCAGACTGCTGTTTTACCTGGTTTTGACCTGCTTTGCCTCATCATCGCTGTGCTTTCTTTGTCTGGGTTGAACTGGACCGGTTGATCCATGTGGTCCGGCCTAGTCTGCCTGAAGTAGACCTAACTATAGACTGTGTGCACACGATATCAGGTTCATGCTGCAGGACTACCACTTGTTTAACACTGTCCATAATTTATTTTTCGATCTAGCCAAATCCATTAGAAAAAAAGACAACCAAATTTTAGTTGTTTAGCTGCATGTTTGAGCCAAATGTGTGCTTCTCCTAAAATTAAATCAAAAGAGTGTATAGAAAGTAAATTTTGATTGTCCATGTGATGCCTGGGGTGACAGAAAGCCATCTAAATGAGGTCTAGACAAAGTCTGGATGTATTTGGCTACAGCAAACCAGACACTGCTGCCCTAATACCTCTAATACTCCCTCTTGAACTAGAAACTTACTGAACTTTTGAACTTACATGAGATGTAATTGAAGGGAAAGTTGGCTGTTCTGGCCCCAACAAAGATCCTTCCGATGGACACATCAGATAAGGCAAGAAATCTAAGCTTCACCTAGACGACACCAGCAAGGCCCACGGGGTTAATAAGATGAATTGGATTTTACTTCTCTGTCTTCTTTTGACCTGCGTTGTACTGAGTTGAGCTGAACACCCCTTCCTACCCTGACCCCCAGGAACTGCGGCAATTGTCTGACTCCTGCTAGATAAATAATGTGTGGTGTGTGTGTGTATATATCGTCCCTGTGTTAAATGCCAGGGTCATGCACATCCTGAAAAGAGGGTCTACACGTTTCTTGACAACGCCTTCATAGAGACACTGTATAGCTTTTCTCTTTATTCTCCTGTCATTTCTTCTTTTCTTCCTTTTTTTATCTGCCAACCCCGATTAAAGAAAGGGGTGGGGAAACACTAAAGGCTGAATGCATGTACATACTACCAAATAGACGTGTACATAGACAAATGTGAACACCACAGACATGTAGTAGTCCACTTGAAGGATGGCTTGTTGTAGCATATAGGAAAATTCACACCACATGGATCCTTGTGGCCCCTACACACTGCTGTTGAAAGTATAATTTTGTCTTAAGACAGACGCCTGACTCATTTACGAAAGGGCTGCATTTGCCATAAAGGGGGTCAATGAGGTACAACCAGGCTACTGTGAGCTGTGTCTTGTGGGCTGATCCTCCTCTTTTGTGTCAGCCACTATCTCTACAATGGAACGCTAATGGGAGGCTTGGATTTCCCTAAGTGACGCTGATTAATGGCTGAGAATGTAGGCAGATCCTTCTCCCCTTTATCAGTACAAGCCCATTCTTATCTCGCCTGGAAGTTTGAAGTGAAGTGTGCCTTTGAAGGAATGTTTTGACTTTTTGGAAGTTGAATTAAGTTTCTTTATAGTGCAGAAAATATGTCTCGACAAGTTCAAGCAACTGCAATTGCTGTTTTGTTTTTTTTTTTTTTTTGCCACATTGGTTCAGTATTGCCACCCGACGAGTGTAGTGCCAGTATTCACTCTCTTTTTAGCTCCAGGTAAGTCTCCACCAACTAAAGGAAAGTTCCACAAACTTCACCAGCTGCCTCTGTCTATGTGCTGCTGAGCAGGTAGCATACAGTGGCTTTATCTTCCTGCTGCTGTTAACAGGTTGATGAGAGCAGTGAAACTGGACTAAAACGGTAAAGCTGTGGGTCTTAAAACCAAAACACTGTGCAGATGCTAAAAGTCTTCGTAAACCTGAGGGAAAGTGCCAAGTCAGGCGATAATGTTCTGCAGGTTTGAGACTTCAAGTGACACCTTTTACATCACAGATAGTCTTTTGATCCATTGTTGATATGAAAATATTGTGCAGCTTTAAAAATGTTCACCAGTGGCCACAGAGCGAATTTATGTGCACCATCACTCTATTGTCTTTAGCTTTGGTTTGACCGACTCCTGAGAAAGTATCTCAGACACCTGCTCCATATTTGACTTTCCTGTTTGTCTGGTATTTAGTGCTGGATAGGTGTTTTTGTTTGTTTGTTTGTGTTTTGGAAGTTCCCAGTGTATGTTGCTGTTGAAAATTATACTGATAAGAGCAATGTTGACCAGAAAACAAAAACAATGAGCTAAAGGAGGCATAAAAGCTCAGAGGGACACAACACAATTTGCTTTTATTTTACACCTGGTGATTTTGTCCATCATTAAAATAAAAAAATAAAAATGATTGCAACTTTAAACTTTTGTAATTTAAATTGTGGGATGCCAACAATGCTATCATGAAAACACAGTGTCTCAAATATTAGGAGGAAAGCCAACAATCATTAAAATTTCGAGCCATGCCATTAAGTGGATTTTTATGCAGAATTATTTGGATGCGTAGGAGGCTGTATTTCATTCAGTGATTTATTTGCCTTGTTGAAAGCAAAGCCTTGCAAAAGCAGCTTTGTAAATGTTTAAAAAAAAAAGAGGGTGAAAATCTTGCCAGAGCAAAAACACTTCGAACCTCATTGATGTTATTCATTTCAGTGGATACCAATTGTATTACTGGGCAGCAAAGACATACTGTGTGAGTCTCATAATGCTATTCATTTCCAGCACTTGAGATGTGTGTTATGTACACACAGACACCATATCGTCCCCCTGGGAGCCGCCAATCGTTTTGTCTGGCCTGGATCCCTCTTTTGTCTCTCTCCTTCTCTCTCTCTCTCTCTCCCCACTCCTGCCTCCTTATCCTCTCCCACCCCCCACCCCCACCCCCCCTTGTCCCAAAACCTGATATTAAAAAAGGATTACTGAAAAACAACATGGGTAATTTCCTGCCGCCCTGAGAACTATCCCCCTGTTGAGAAGAGTCCCAAACCTCTCTCTCCCTCCTACCTTCCCTCTCTATCTTTCTATAGCCTGCCAGTAGAGACTTGGGGGGGGCGACAACAACAGCGGGGGGATGGTGAGGTGAGGATGGTTTGAGAGGGAGGGCCGGGGGGAGGCAGAAGTCTATTTCTTTCTGTCTGCCTATCTTGCTCTCTCCATAGTCTGCCGGCAGAGATTTGGAGGGCAACAACAACAACAGTGGGGGATTTTGAAGGGAGGAGGGAGGAGAGACAGAAATGTGACTCCCCAGTGACCATCTCTCTGCAGAGGCGAGAAAGAGGGGAGGGAGAAAAAAGGCAGGAGAGGTGGATGGAGGCGATGAAGGGCACAGGGGATGAAAAGGTGTAGCAGACAGAGGAGAGATGTGAGAGGTGGAGAGGAGCTGGAGGACTGCAGTGAAGGGAGAGGCCGTGGATCAGGTTCAACTTTCTGCTCGGTTATAGCTTCGTGCTATCGAGGAACTCGAGCTCCTGCCTGCAATGTGAGAGGCGTTGTGACGGAGTAAGGTATAGAAATAAAACTGACAAGGCCGAGAAGATGAGGAATGGTGTGCGTTTTCTGGGAAAACCTGCACTTTTATTAATGCATCACTCAAAAGATACATCCATCCAAAGCATACAACGGTAACCTGAGTTTATCAAAATGAGTTTTGCGATTGTCACTTTTCAAATCATAACTGTTGCGTTTTGACAGCCAAAGTGAATGAATGATGCATCAGAATCAATTTTACTCCCCAGTACATTTGCATCTATATTACCCTGAGACTCGTGATGCAAGACATCTCAAGGCTGACATCATAAAGGCAATACAAATAGAAAAAAACATTTGGGTGGTACATGGGGCATACCCTCTACCGGGGTAGTTCACTTGGTAGAGCTACCAAGTGAACACCCCCATCAGAGACATTGATGGAGATGACACAATTTCATGATTCTATTACTGACCATGTGATTTACTCACTTGTATGTATGTGTACTTGTGTGCATACTTGTCCGCATATGTATGTAGACCCCGTGATTTAACAAGTAAATGGCCGACTATGCGATTTGATGTTTTTTGTTTTATGTTATGTTTTGTTTGTTGCTGTATTCCAATCTACTTTCAATTTTAATTTACATTAGTTAAATAATAACACTTTTCTGCATTGTCCTGCTTTACATTCATTAAGTTCACATGTAACACCTACGCAGTACACAATCTCAGCCTGCACTGCCTTAAAACATGGCTGTGGCTGGAGATGGAGGGAGTAGAGAGTCAAAAGAGGGAAGGGAGGAGAGGAGTGGAAAAGGGGAGGGAGGGAGAGAGAGAGAGAGAGAGAGGCGATGAGCTGTTGATTCATCTTCTATCTGTCATGTTTTCCTCTCTGTTCTCTACTATTCAGGAGTCACACTGACCTCCATTCACTGGCCACTAACGAGGGCTCCACCCCTACGCACTGTAACGCTACACTCTGGGACTACACACACACACACACACACACTGTACAACTGCAACACAAAACCTTTTCTTACGCACTTCTACTCCCTCATTCCAGTTACACACACTGTTTTCATGCACACAGGCTCGACAACAATCCGTCCTTTATCCCTCACCCACCAGTACACACACACACACATATGCACACAAACACACACCCCGTGTAATACATACTCAGAATTGCAAACTATCTGGGGTGTACATATGTATAAATGTTTAATATGTATGTGCATGTCCTCCTTTCGCCTCAGCAGGAACTGGTTTAAACAAGCATGTATGAACTCACTCACTCACTCACTCATACACACACACACATGCACACACACTGTCCACATGCACACTTAAGCTTTTAGGCGTGTTTTAAGAAAAAAACACGATGTACATATGCACACTGGAGGCTTTTTCTCCCTTTTCATTACATTTCACGTACACAACTACACACACACTTGCAAAGATGCCCAGGGCACACATGTACACTGTACGTGCTACACAACACATGCCCCCTTTGACTGGCAAACAAAATTGTCTCCTGCCTTTTCTGTCTTTATTACACACACACACTTAGACTTGCAAACATTCTTCCCTCCCTCCCTTTCTTCCTCCATTAGCACACACACATACACACTGCTACTATACTTTTTGTACAGTGTATGGGACAGCTGCCAGGGCGCCTACATACATCCCACTGCCCATTATAATGCACACATTGTGGTCAAATCCCCCTGGATCAGGAGTGGGCTGACAAGCGCCTCACTGTGCCTGAGGTCCCTCCAGATAAGCCATTGTAAGCCTTTCAGTATCACAATAAAGGCTCCCCGTTCTACAAGACAGGATATGGGTCATTGGGTCATAGGGACTAAGTGCTGTGTATTACATAGGAATTATGAATGTGCCTCCCCTCTCCTCTTCCCTATCTGCCACAGATAATCACCTGCAGATTATCCCTCATCGAATGCTGCCCTTAATCAAACTCTGCTTAGGGAAAGTAGAAGATGTATGTTGACATGTTTTTGCTGTAGCCAAAACATGAGTGGGATCGGATCACTGCTAATCAGCCACATCGAAACAGTTTGACCGTGTTATCCCAGCTGTCCTGGGAGATCTCCCAAAACAAGAACAGGTCATCTGAAGTGGGTTAAATTAACAAAACAAGGCACCCAAGTTCTGTGGGTCAGGTTGAGGAGGGATGACACATCACCTCTTCCAGAGATAAAGAGGTATTTGAGATAGGCCTACATAGAGTGGATTGATCTCTCTAATCTTTTCCCCACCTATCTGTATGTATTCTCTCCATGTGTCTTCGTGTGCGTTTTTGACATATTCATTATAATCTGGATAACATTCTTAAGTCGGCTTTAGGTGTAGTGTACAAACATGAGGCTCATCCAACTCAAATCAGTGCAGTTACCAAAATGTCAAACTGTTCCTTTAAAGTGATGCATCTGCAGTTTGATCACAGGCTATTTGGCATTTTCTCATGTAGGCTTACCAACCTCTTTTAAAGCCTAGAAATTAGATAAATTCAACAGCATGTGACCATTTATTGCTATTGTGTCAGAATTAAAAGTTTTCTCTATTAAAGGTTTGTGTTGTTATATTTTCTCTAACTCTAAAATTTACATTACACTGAAGCTAAAAATAGATTATTTTAACCACGATCAGCTAATTCCACAGCCTTTATAAGGAACTTCTTACAGATAGAGGAAGTAGAGAAACTTGAGAGAGGATGTTTTACTAACTTCATCAATCTCTTATCTCTGGTGCAATATAGTAAAAGAAATGACATGATAGTCTCTGTTAAAACAAGATGCACAATCTGCTTTCGGTGTAGGATCTGACCATTTCTTAAACCATCCTGTTTTTATAGCTTGGCTGTGTTCTCTGTCTCCATATTCTACTTTGACATTCCTCCCACCTTCGTAACTGTGCATGTGACCTGGTGAGGAGCAAGGGTCATGGGCCAGTGGTGAGGGGGCGTCAGGGTGTTGAGGAGGGGGGCGAGTTCACGGTCTATAAGCCCTTCTTGTTATAAGCAGGGCCCCCCTGTCTGCCGTCTCTTTCAGTGGGGAACTGAAATGAACTCCATGGGAGGGCACGGCGCTCCGTCGCAGGCGTCTGCTCGCACCACCCCACCCCAAAGCTGAGGAGGGCCAGCCATCTGCGCCCTTTGTCTAAGGAGGGGGGATAGCTTCCCCATTTCTTTTCTACACACCCCTTCACACACATGCATAACTAGAAGAAGGACAGCTCGCAAGAACTGGGTCGAATTCAAGACTTTCTTCAAGGTGGAGGAGATCCTACAACTCTCTGTCTGTTTTCCTCATCTCTCTCTATCTTGAGGAAGAAAGAAAGAAAGAAAGAAAGAAAGAAAGAAAGAAAGAAAGAGAAAAAGAAAGAAAGAGGATTTACACTGAGGCGGTCATTTCTTGTCCTCTGCAGCTGGCTCTGTTCAGGTTCTGCCCCTCCTCTCACTCAGTCAGTATGAAATATCAACTTTTCCCTCTTCTTTCTTCTCCTCAGCCTCTCCCATCTCACTGGCACACAATGAGAGGCTGTGTTTTCCTGGGAGTTGCCGATTGACTTGCTGAAATTGTTCACATAGCTCATTGTCTCTGCCCAGACTTTGAGGGGAAAAAAAGACCAGACACCCCCCTAAAAGATAATGTTTGAATTATTCAACGGAGCAATAACTTCTCGCCAGGGTCGGTTTCAAGCAACAGCGGATTAAGATTTGTACAATTGAATATCAAACATGTTGCAACGGCAAAAAAGAAGAAAGAAACGCCTACGTGGTGACAGCCGCGGCTGAGCTCATAACTCATTTTAATGTTCAGCGAGAAGCAGAATGGATGAAATAGTGGAAAAAAGTGACATCTGACATGTAATCAGCCATGGAAATGGGATACTAAAGGCCCATTCCACTTTTTTTAAAAACCTCCCTGGGAGTAAAATATCACAGCGCAGGGTTCATGACCAGAGGGCCGAACAATACACATCAAATCACCATTCAGGGGCTATAAGAGTGGGAGATGAATAGAGGAGAGCCGTTTGCTTTTGATAAAGCACAGATGTTCAGTAAGGAGACATATTTAGACTGCAGAGAGCCGATAAGCAGGCTGCAAGGCTCAGCTATAGGGGCTCCTTCTGTCTGTGTGTTTCTGTGTGTAGCTCATGTAGATTAGTTGCTCTCAAAGAAAGCAAAGCGCACACGTGCACACGCGCCTTAAACATTTATACGTGCACTTGCCTGGCACCGACAATCTCAGCATGCCCATAAAGTCCTCACTCACTCACTCGCTCACTCGCTCACCCCGATCCAGCCCCCATTGTCTGTGGAGAACAGCTCAGTGAATGGAAGACCTAGTTTTGGCTGTAGAGGTTGGAGGACCCTCTCCACCACTCTTTCCCTTTGGCTCCTATTGTTTGGCTGGGCCTCCTCCTCGCTGGAGGCCCATCCTGGACCTACTTACCCAGAAACAGCCAACTGCTGAGGTCACCTCATTTCCACTGTAGGTCAATGGGAGAACGGAGAGTATCTTAGTCCTAAAGTACATTTCATATCATTTTGCTTTTAGTTGTGATTCAGGTAACTTGCTAAAATGCCACATGGAGCTGAGTGGAGCTACATAGTTAGGAGTTAATTCACTTTGGGTTCAGTTTGTTATTTGTAGTCTTGTTAGCATTGAAATTATTAGAACAGCTTTGTCACACCAAATCCCAATCTTTTCACATTTTGAAAAGAAATGCCACTCTGCTGTGACTCACTTCTTCAGTGCAGTTAGTACTTGGGTTTATGGTTTAAAGTCAGGGTTAAGTTAGAATTTGTTTAAGGGTTCAGGTTTCACATGTAGAGCTGATAGATAGGATTTAGTTGGATGCCATGTGTGGAATGAGTGTCAATAAAGGATCTTTATAAGGATAGATGTGTGTAGATGTGTGTGTGCATAGCGGTGACACTTGATCTTAATCTCCATGGTTACCAAGAGGATAACAAACAGCATGTTGCAGGTCTCAACCCTGATTTCATTATCGAACATATATCTGCATGTAGCACCAGAGTAAACACCGCACAGACATTTCCCCTGATCATCATTTGCGTGACCCAGGCACTCTGTAATACCAGGTTTCTGGTAGGAGGGTCATTTATTTTGCTGACAACAATATTGAAGTATTAGACTTAACAGGATTTAGTTGCTGCAGTCATGTGTTTAGAGGGCAGGGGTCTGTTTGTGCCAAAGGCCACTATAGATTGTGTGAGCATGTATGATCTGTGTGTAGCAGTGTGTGGTGTCATGTAGTATGTGAATATGCCTGGAATGTATGACTATGCAGTTTGCATTATATACATATGTGTCCACATTCCCTTAAGTGTAAATGAGGCCCTCAGTCCTTTACTCCCTCCTGCTTCCCTCCCACGCACACACGCACACACACACACAGACACACAGCTGTGTTTCCACCATTTCAGACATTAAATCAACTTCATTTCTTGAGACTTAACCTAACTCTAACCAGATCCACTACTTGCCTAAAAGTAACCTTAACCCAAGTCTGTCAACTTTTTTCTGTCCTCATAAGAAAGGTTAGTCCCCACAATGTGACTATGTTAACAGATTTATGTCCCCACAACATGAGTAAAACACACACACACACACACACACACACACACACAGACACAAAAAACACACACACATCCTACAAAAAGGGCGCTAAATGGGGCGTTAAAGCTGTCAGGATGATGAGTGCAGGGCGGGAGTTCGGCTCCAGATGATGATGTTGTAAGGAGGCCGCTGAGGTTCGCACCCCCTCACTTTCATGATGATTCATTGGCTGTTCGGCTCCTCCGCTCCCTCTGAGCCTCATCAGAGACGCAGGCAAGCTAAGAGATGTGGTCGTACACGCTGGCTAAATGAGGAAATAGCATTGTTTTTCCAGAAAATGATCATAAACATTGCTCCAGATTCATTTAGAGCGCTGAAGTTTAGAGCGCTGAGAAATCTGCTCTGTGTCACTGTGAGATTAGACAAGGTGCTTCATCAGATAACAAGGCACATGCACTTAATTGGCCCTTTTTGTGTAGTCCGTGGAAAAGGTTTTGAAAGAGACACATTGGTTTTTATGGACCTTTTCCATGTCTGAGCAGCTATCAGAGACTCTATAAACACCAAGTTGCACTTCAGCCACCAATCAGTGATTCATCACTAATGTTGTGTTCATGCTACAGGACCTTCCTGATTTTCCAGCTACCGACAGGTTTCGGAACTCTGTGACAAAAGCCACTAGATAAGAGGCAAATTGTTTGCTCAGTGCTCGCAAATCTGCACTTCATCATTATGTGTGGACTGTTCAAAGACGCAATCCAAGAGCTCCTTAAGGCCTCGCAGATGCCCAAAAGATAGCAAGCATGCTAAATACAGCAGGACAAGCACAGGTGTAACTAATAGGGTTAAAGATGACTGCAGTCCATTTTGGTGTCAAGGTTTCAGGGCCCTGCAGATGGACAGGCACAATAACATGCTGGTTCATTGGCTTTGCTTACTGGGGCACTAAATTCAGAGCTGTCCTTAATGATATCAGTTACACGTGTGCTTTTCCTGCTATGCACATCAAAATGTCAGCTGGGTCTACTGGTACCACCCAGGGAAAACAATATAGTTTTCTGACCAGAAAGCAGACATCTGTGATATCATTAATCTTTAAATATGCAACCTGTTGCTGGAAGAGATGTTGAAAAGTTCTTCTCTTAAGGTTTGTGCAGGGAACACTAACAGCTGAGCTGACAAGTGCTGCTGGTAACCTCTTAGGTAATAGAATCATTTTCTCTTGTTTATTTTCCATCTGCATTAAATGGATAACACTTGATAGCTATATACAGCAGTTTTTTTTTTTTAAATCAAATATTGAAGTGCTTTGATTTTGCATCTGGGGCTTCCTCATAAGTGCAGTGGAGGTCATTTGCTCTAGCTGATCTGAAAGCCAACGTGTTACCGAGATAGCTCACCAGGCTGCAGAAGGAGCAGAAAGATGTAAATGTAGGCGAGGCACTGGTTGCAGTTTCACTTAAGAGAAAATAAGCCCACAAGATGCAAAGAGGGTTTACTTGTTTACAGGCCAATGGAGCACATCAGGTGCAAACTAGTTCAAATGAAAATTACATACAGTGATGACTACATGTTGAATGCTTGTTTTTAATACATGGTTCTTCTGATGGATTATTGCGTCTGAGGGGATTTAATGAACGATAGTAAAAATGTAAAATTAATCACCTGTCACTTTTATACATAGTGGCCTCCAACGTGATATCAGTCATGTCTGATCCATTTGGAAGGCCTGCTTTTCCAGCTGTTTGTTAGTAGATAGATGGCAACATTTAAGTTTATGGAAAATCTTTGATTTGCCTGAAGCCTGTTTCAGGCATCAAACTCAAAATAAGCACATGTCAAGTCACGATGCTTATCAGAATGCACAAATTTGATTGGCTGATAGGCATCACATGAGATGATTTACAGGGCATGCGACTGGTGTGTGAGTTCCTTGCTAAACCAGTGCCGTAAAGTCTAGAATTGCTGCCCTGGTTAAAATAGAAACGCCCCATCAAAATTTAATAATCCTCAATAATTTATTGGTTAAATGTCATCAACGCTGCACGTCCTTGGATCATCAGCATTACAGCTACCAAGTGTGAAGCCGATTAGATAAAGGAAAATCGAAGGTCACACATACATATGTTCCTTCCTTTATTGTTAGATAATATAAAAAGTTATTAAAGTTGAACAGGCAAATATCACAACTGAGACAATTTAGACCCCCTGACAATCAGTGTAAATGCAGTCGTGCTTAAGTTTGGTCTCTTATCCTGCGGCACCCCCACACCATAAACTCACATATACACATGCACACACCCGACACCCCCAGGCAGCGCGCCCTCTCCTGCTGGGCCCCGTCTTATCCTAATGGGATTGCCATGGTGGAAGTCTCCCAATAATGAAAATAATGAAATCAGCAAGGACCCAAAGAAAGGTTAGTCCTCCTCTCGCAGGCAGCATCCCCAGCCAGACTGCACCCGTACCCCCTCCCTCCTCTCTTACCCGCTTTACAAAGCAGACAGAAAACCACAAGAGAAGGAGGGGAAGGAGAGGAGGAGACTCGCAGACAGACCCTGGGGGGAGGAAGGTAAAGTACTGCGAAAGGAAGAGGTAACTGGGAAAACAAAAAACAGAAAAGGGAGTGAAGATAGAGGTATATGAAGGGAAGACAAGGTGGAGGGGAGGGGTATTGTTTAGTGTGTTTACCCAGTCAGATCAGTCATTTGTTCCTGTATGGCCAGGCCACTTGATTGGTATTATCAGGAAGACTTTAACAAGAGAAAGGTCAAACTTAACACAGCATGTATCTTTTGATCAAGGTAGCTCCTTCCAGACTCACTTTTATGACACAGAAACTTGTCTATTTTTCACACATGAATTCAGACAGAAAAAACACAACCTCCCGAATAAAAATGGATTTAGCAGACCAGGAGGGGAAATAAACAAAGGGGAGAATTGTGGGATGTGAGAGCAGAGGAATGAGGCGTTCCTCAGGGACAGGAAATGGGAGCAGTGACAACAGGAAGCCGGTGTGAAAACGACAGAGGGAGGATTCTCACAGCATCTCCTCTCCTGTCGTCTCCTCTCCTCTGTTTCCTTGCTGCTCTCTTCCTCTCCTCTGCCTTCTCCTCTCACCTCCCCTTCAGCTTCGAGTGCACACAATCATCGCACCGTGTTGTCTCCAGGGGTCTGAGGCTGCTCGTCTGCAGCTACAAGAAAGATGAGAGTGTAATCGTGCATGAATTTGTGTGTGTTGGGGGAAAAAGCCTTGTTTGAGATTTAAGAAAAAGCTAATGTTGGTCAAGCTTAATACTTTCATCTAAAGATGTAAGGCAAAGAAATGCACTTGGTGGTATTATAATAAACAAACTAATGATCAATAAAGTTTTTCAGACAACATTCCAGAAAATCCACCTTGAAGCAACAAAGTGGAACCATTTTTCATGCCAAGCCTACATTACTGGCCAAATGCAACTCCAGTGCTTCATCATCACAATGAAATTTTTCTCCAAATCAGGGTTTTAAACTTTCTAAAGACTTACAGGATAGGTCTGATGATATTCTACATTTTTTCTCAGCAAATCCCATGAAAAGACCAAAACTAACAAATGTATTTATCCAACTAAGAACTACTATCTGTGTATCCAATCCCAGACAAAGTCCCAGCAGCATCCTCATGACCCATGAAAGGATGGATGCAATAGATTTAAGGCACGTTTCAAGTCCTTCATGTTTTTATATTTGCCTTTTTAAATATTGCAGTTGTACATGAAATATCAGTATTTTAATGTTACACTGCCACTTTATGTCTTTTACCTGTTGTATTTGCATCACATTGGTTCTGTTAATGTCACACATATTTGCTTCTGGAAATTCAAATTCAAAATTCTGCATATAAATAATGCTGTTCATGGAGCCTACATCACAAGGAGATCTATGTCAAAAATACACAGTTTAACCATGTACAAGGTTTCATGACAACAGTGGTGCACCTAATAGTCAAGTCACAGCACACAGTCACAGACTTGTCAAGAAAACTCATGTCCTTGCGTTCACATGGAAACTCCATTCTCATTGCTATGTCTCACTTAGTATGGTGTATTTGGTGCATACAAATCCCATCACCCTCTATCTGCTGTGTCTCCTCCACATCTTTTACATCCTGCTGGCCCTCTTGGGAATGCAGGGATTTTCACTTCTGCACACATAAGTCCAACACTGTCCCTGTTGTCATCACATAGCTTTCAAATCAACAATCTGCCAATGCCAAGACTCCAAGTAGAGTTTGTGTAGTTTGTGAGTAGTAATGCGCTCGTCACCATCTTTGGATATGAACGAGATAGCTCTGTGTGGTGGAAAGCCAATGAGATACTTACTGGTGTTTTTTCGTTTGAAATGGGAAAATGTCCATGTGCTAGCTTTGAGATTTGATGTTCTCTCAGTGTAAATTTCAAAGCAGTCCACAATAGCTGCAACTGGGTTTCCAAAAGCCTCCGCAAACTGATGTGGCATGCTGCCTTGCGAGCAATATCTCTTTGGCCGGTGCACCAAAGGGCTGAGTTGTGTAAACAGTGCACCTGTGGTGTCTCTGAACACAGTGGATACAGTCTTTCGCTCTTTGCAGAAGGGCTGTGCAATGTGCTGGATTGGCAGATTTAGCCTCAGGCGCATCAGACTTAAAAGGAGCATCTGAAAAGGAGAAAGTTTTCAGCCTGTCTGTTGTAGGCAGGGAAGAAGCTGCATCAGCACAGACATTGCAACAGCAAAGCCCAGTGTTGTACTTGACCTTCACAACATCATCTCCATCATCATCCAGCCGCCCATCATTTTCTCCAACAAGTGGTTAATTCTGGCATGCCTGTGGCTACAAAACAAACAAACAAACAAGAATTTGTTACCAGAGGAAAGAGGAGCTCAACTTTCGTGTCGTTTGAAACACAAAAACACTCATTTGATGAAAAGACATGTGGCATGGTTTGCAGTCCATTGTAAGACAGAAGCCCTCGCGTCAATAAGCTTCCAGTATACACTATCTCGTGGGGACGTGCAGTTGAACAGCCTGCCAATTTCTGGTCTGATCAGGCTAAACAAGCAACAGGGATGAGGTCATGTCTCTTTCTCATCCCATTTCTCCACCGACTCCCTTTGCATGACTCCCATTACCGCTCCCCTCCTATGCAGGTCATTAGCTCATTGAACCTGCACTCTTTCTCTCCCTCTCTCTCTCTGTCCTGTGCATGCCCTCTCTCTCTCTCTCTCTCTGGTCTTTCTCGCTCTCTCTCCTCTCTAATTTGCAAAGGAGACACACTGCCCCAAGGTCCTCCTGGCTAATTTGGCAGCATCCCCACATCAGAGACACCGGGTAGAGGCGGGTGGCTGCAGGAGAAGGGGGGGTTGTAATGTTTAGGGGAGTGCGGTGCCACACCTCCAGCGGTACTGTAGAGACACAGAGACAGCAGTCTGAGGCTCCTGTGGATAAATGACAGGTTAGCATGGGACTTGAAGAAAACCATATTCTCATTGGTGTGCCGTTGCTGGTTCCACTGACAGCAGAGAAAGGACACGGTGGATGTGTGCGTTTCCCCCACTCTGCCCATCTGTCTAACTTTCCCCTTTAATTGGGTGTGTGGCCGTGTGTGTATGTCTGCGTGTGCTGGTTTTATGTGATCCCTTAAACTCTTAATAAGCATTTACACACTGACTTGTCTGTGCATTATTTTGTGTAGCTCTGCATGTACCCCTCTGTGTGTGTATGTGTGTGCGTGTATGTATGTGTATGTGTCTCAGCCGCTATGTATCTCGGCCCTTCCATGCCTTGGGAAGTGTGTGCGTAATCGTACAAATGCGAATGTGTTTATCTGTGTTATCATTCTTTTTTGGTTCACCTCTTGCCTTTGAGTTAATTTCTGTGCAAAGATTTCATTTGCTTTCCTTTCAGTGTGTGCATGTGTGTATGTGTGTCTTGCCCTTTGTTTTAGTTCTGCATGCACCCAGGCTTGTTTGTTTCTCTGATATCTGCAAATGTTCATGTGTGTGTGTGTGGGTGTGTGTTTGCATGAAGGCCCGTGTATTTGTGCAAGCACATGCTCCCATCTCTCTTTCCTCTTTCCCGCCGTGGCCATTGTCACCAGATGTCAGTGCCTGGGAACAGAGGCGAACAATGGTCACCAAGAGCCAAAGGGCAATCGCCTGGGGAGGGGCAACACCAGCCTGTCGCCTAACAGGTTTATGTTTCACCCACACTGTCATTTCATCAGCATGTTTCTGAGTGAGTTGGGGCTGTGAGTGTTTTGGGTGTCTTCTCTCACCATTGGACACTGAAGTGAAATTTTGCACAAAAAAAAAAAAAAATTGTAAAGAAATGCACCAGGGAGAGTGTTGAGACAGGAAGTGAGAATTGAGGTTGAGAGGTGCAGTAGTAGTCGCATCAGCAGCTCTGATTTGAGGAGCAGGGTGGGGTGCAGCTGTATAATGTGTTGTTTTGATACTGTATCACAAGGAAGGGCTGAGAATATCCTGGAGAGGAGATAATACCCAGGAAGCCTTTCCCCAGCAGCCGCACGGTGCGAGCCAAACAAAAGAAAAGCCTGACTGCAATCTTGATGGAAGACAGATTAGTATCTTGGGCAAAAAGCCCTGACAAAGCAGAGAACCACACAGTTTGGGGGCCCTTGGGAAAATAAGCACACTGACAGTAGCGTAGCCCGTGGTGTCAACATGAGGTCAGTTGAAGAGGCTCCCACGAAAAAATGCTTTGTCACTCTCACCCAGTCATTTTTCTGCTCCCTCTATTTAATGGACGGTGTTTTGTGCAGCCAGCAATTACACCCGGGCACCTGTGCGAGCTTGCCGTCCGTTTGCACAGCGAGTTTTGTAAATAAAATGTAACTGAAACATGGTGGCAGCTGTTTGTTGTGTGACTAGGACAATTCAACCTGGGATTTGCAGATTTTGTGTGTAAATGTAAAGAGCCACCGTAGCTGGTTCACATGTAAACCAACAATTACAGTAATTGATCTGTGGAGGAAAAAGAACAGCAGGCAGGACATGTATTGGTTTGTTTGCATGATCAGGCTTGACCTCCCATGGAGAACAAATAGCTATTGTGGCTGATGAGGAGAGGACATAAAAGTTAAGGACGAGGGTCTCTTTTAGAGGAGTTGTTAACCACACCAGTGACCAGAGACCAAAACAAAAGAAGTGATGTTGATTTAGGGTGGTGCTACTCCGCCGCTGACACTCCCATGCTCCATCTTCAATTATAGGAAATCACTGTTCATAATGTATTTGAGTATGCATCTTTGCATTTGACATGCTTACAGTATTTTACATGATGGGCAATTTGCTGTTTTTAAAATTTGTGATTCTTTTAGTTGCAACCATACTTTTACACATTCACCTAATGGACACAGCATCGGCTGAGGTCAAAAGGTCAACTGGGTGAAAGGGAAGCAGAAGGGTGCTTCTGGTGTTTTGGAAAGCTAAACAGACAGGAATACAAGGCTGTAAAAAGGTCAGCAGTATGAATGGCCACTCTTCAAATCTCCGCACCCGGCTGCCAGGACAAAGCCTTCACTCTGGAGGGCCTTGCATGTTTATTGTAAAGAGATTGCTGATATTCTCTCACCATCACTCGATTTCTCTTAACCCTTCCACCCAATTCTTTCCGCCTTTACATCACACAGTCCCACCTTCTTCCCTCTCCTCCCGCTCTACCTCCCTACGTGCAGAGGTGCACGTGGTGGACGTTGCCTAATTACCCATGAACACCACCAGCTCAAGTGGTCCTCCGAGAATGATGTAAATCTCTGACATTTACGAAAATGTCAGTGAGTTTTCAGAGGAAGCAATAACGGCCGAGAGAGGCCCATTATGGCCGAGCGTTTTTATTGTGTCAATGTGTCTCCCATCCCTACTTTACCGCCTTCAGAAGATTTGAGAGCTTCATTTTACTGGGTGCTCTAATACTGTATGTCCTCAATCCACAGAGACTGAATAGATGGCGTCTCAAGGATGATGCAAAAAAGGCTCCGGCAAAACAAACTCTGAAATCTCTCCCAGGTGATATGTGGTTAGATCAGTGTTTATTATGGCTCAATATGCTTTTATATGAAAAAGCTGTTGCTCATGATTAATTATGGGCTTGCATTGTCTTTAACATCACATTATGATCTTTATCATTGTCAGCCGCAACATCAGCTTCACCATCCTCGTGTTATTACTGCTCTTTCATTAATACTCTCTGGATATCACTCAACAGAATGAATTAGTGCTGAAATAATCAGTTTCTCAACAAAAAACATCAATCTTCATCTAATTTATCAAGCAACAAGACTAAGAGTCTCCAGCCATGCTCGCAGCTCTGTGAGGCTGTGTTGAGTTGAGCTTTGAGCTAAATACTAGCATACTCACAATCACAATGCTAACATGCTTTGAGTTAGCAGTTACCATATTCATATATTTTCAGTCTGAAAAAGATGATAGAGGAGAAGTTGGGATATCACCAAAGTCAGTTGGATTCCTCTGGTTTGGGGACCATGAACAAAATGTCATGGCAATCCATTCAACAGTTATAGATGTGTCAGTGTAGACCAGGTGGACCAACCATATGACATTACTGTCTCTACAGCTAACATGGCTTAAAGTGCCAAATATTCCCTGGTCCCAGCTGTTTCCATGTGAAGAGTTAGTGCAAAGAAAGCATTTGAAGACATCACCTTGGAGTCTGGGAACTTGTGATAAACATGTTCACTTACATTTTATTTCAACAGATTAAGCAATAATTGCGTTAGTTGCAGCCCTAAGTTTTACTGATGATCAAAGGATGTTACAAATTATAGACGGTCCTTGTTGCAGCATATCATTTAATTTGTGTTTGGGAGACATTAGCATTCCTTTTGCCATTTAGCTGCTTTCCCACCTTTAACATACAGATGAGCTGGTGGTTGTTGTGGTTTGCCCCTTAGGCTCAGAAAAATGAGACTGTCTTATTGAAACTGTTTGACCTCTGTCCCTGTCTCTCCTCTGGATGTCTGAGCTGGTTCTCAGTGGCTTTATGACTAAGCTGGTCCTCTTGTTTTTGCCTGGGTGTTGCCTTTTAATTCCTTTAATTGTAATGATACTGTGAAGAGAAAAGGTTTGACCCGTTTGTGAAGGGTGCGGCTACAAACAGCAGGACATCCATACCCCTGAGCTATGTAGTCTCTCTTAAGACTTTACCTTCATTCTGTGACCAGTGTTGCCGACTGGGACACAACTCCCTCCTGCTTTTCATCATTCCTCCCAGCAGCATGTGACCTGACTGGTTAAACAGCAGCTTGTGACCTGTTGGGGTGGCGATCCTGTGTGACCTTTACAGAGAATGAAAATATTATGATCAAGCCTCAATAACTTCTCATGCTATACTTATAATCTCCACTGTTACATGAACTGTCTGTGCCTTGAGGGGAAGTTGCCCTGAAGCTGTGCACTACAGGGGGCATGTGCAACCTAAAAAGCACAGCCTACAAAACTGCACCCAGTGGCCTAAAAGAAGGAAGTTGGCCTAAAATGCTTAAGAGGATGTGAACGAGTGCCTTTCAAAATCCACTCATTTTGTCAATGTGCTGGCGGTGGCACCTTCTAAACTCCAAACAGGGCTGCTTTCAAATGGGTTTCCTTCCTCTACAGCCACCCCTCACTGAGGGTGGAGAGGTGGGAGCAGGGGCGGGAGGGACCTTCAGAGATTCCCCTGTGCGTTGGACTTGAAAGTTTCTGTCTCTGTGAACTTAACATCAAACAGTCATGGACTGCTGCTGGCTCTTTGAAGTGGCGAGGGGGGGTATCAGAGTTGAATACGGGCCTCTGCCTTGACATGTTACGGTTCGAAATGCACTCTGCCGCAGTGTAAAAACAGCTCCGCTAAAGGTCTTCTGAGAATGGCAAAAGATCAAGGCTGAGGCCTTATCTCTCAGTTGCCATTCCCATCACATAGTAAAGGATCTATAGGCTCACGACAGTGCCATTCTACACACAGTTATTAAAGTTCCTCTCTCACCTCTCTTCAAGGTTCAGATTAGTATTTTTTATTTTTTTTATTTATTTATTTTTTTTTTACAGAAAAGCCATCTTGGGTTTGATGTCTTACAGGGCCTAAAATGTCAACAAAACAAACACCTCACTTATCACAGCTACTACTTTTACTGCCTCTCCTACCTGCTACTGCTCCTATAATACCTATTGCCTAATACATCAGTTGGCTACTTTGAGTAAAATGTCAGCAGTAACGTTGATTTTTACTGAAGTAGCATTAGCACTGAACACAGGAAATCCGTGGCACTATTTGCAGTAAATGCTCAATGAGCACAGGGTATTTGTGGCTCAACCATCAAATGTCATTTCTCATATTTCCAGTACAGTCTAGTCTGAATTCTTTCCACTCATCCTCCTGATGTTGAACTGATCAGACCATATATTTCCTTTTTTTATTGTCATTTGCCCAGAAAGCAACTTTTGAGCATCATTAAGAATTGCTCATGCAGATTTTTACATCAGGTACCTACTTTAAGTAAAATGTCAGCATAGTAACAATACTTATACTAGCTAAACTATAATACTGCTATGACTTCTTATACCACCTCTAATACAGCTCCTACTTCCTCTGTCACTGTCATCACAATCATTACATTGCACTTACTAAAAGATAGAAAGATATCAAATGTGTGCGATCATAAAGCCACTCTGACATGTGAACAGGCTAACTCAAGACGTCCGGGCACAAGGACCATGCGGACTCCTCAGACAGAGGGGGGCCGGGCTCCGGTTTTCCCAGGCACCACCATCTACTGACATTGGCCACTGCTCTACATTAAACAGCCCGCATTCATAGAAAAGAAAAAAGGAAAGAGGAACCATCTGACAAGAGCAGCATCCACTGGTAGCTGCCTCACTGTTTATCGCCTGATCAGAAGCCCCACAAAACTAAAGAGGAACAAAGGAAAAAAATGGCCAAAAGTGAAAGGCAGAGAAGAGGTTTGAAGAGTGAGGAGTTGTGTTTTGATTCCGAGGCGTCTCTCTTGGATCAGCAAGATTTCGAGATGTCTAGTTGTCCTTTCAATGACGTCTTCAACTCCAAAGACTCCCACATGGAGCAGATCAACACTTTTCTGAAAAATGTACAAGTTTTGCTGGAGGCTGCTAGGTTTCTTGAGAGCGCCGACAGGAAGGACGGAAGTGAGTTTTTTTTTTATTTTTCTGCTGCGTTTGATCCTTTTTCATTTGCCACTGATTTTTAGGAAAACAAGACTTCATTGTCAACAGACTCAGACAACAAAGGGCTGAGTTCATTCAACTAAGCACCACTGCCTGCTATGAGCCTGAGCCTGCACCAGACTCATATGAGAGATATATTCATTGCACTTATAGCATAAAGTATAAACATATGGGCTTACATTATTTTCTGTACTATTTTTTTTACCCGCATTATGCATGTCGGGGACACTGTGCATCGCTTTGCGACTGCACAACTCTCAACCCAGGCATCTGTAATTTTCCCTTGCAGCATAGATAAAGCAATATGACATAATGATTGGGTGTGTGGGTGTGCATGTTGGCCACCACTCCGATATAATAAATCTGACCACATTGCAGCGCCCTCCAACTCAGTTTAGGATGATGTCATTGTGCCTCCGCAGACTAGCTGGATCGAAAAAAGCTACAACTTTATAGATAAAACGCATAGATAAACGCATGACACTTCTGAATAGTGACTCGAACATTTAGAAAATATAGTAATAGTGTTTATTTTGCTTGTTCATTTGGAGCCTATTAGAAATTAGTCGATATAATGTAGATTGCAGGTGGCATGATCTTTCATATTGCAAATAGATCTAATCTAATGGCAGATCGTTTTTAAATAAATGAAATATTATAAACGACTTCTTATAAACAGTGACTAATGATGTCATCGTTTCCTTTTAACGAGTCATGATTTAAAGACGCTGGGAAATAAGCTGTTTTTTCCATCGCTTCCTCATGCATCTGTGCTCTCGGGGTTGTTTTGTGCAGAAAAGAAGCAGATCATGTGGGGCTGATGCTGCTTGCGAAAGTCCTTTGAGTAATATCACCTATTATAGTGTAACGTGGGAATTTCGCAGCAGCAGATCGCACCTCGTCTCTCGATTGTTTGCTTCCTGCTATTTGTGGGCGTGCCGCACTGGTTTCCACATGGCGCAAAGCTCGTCTGTGGTTGGTCAAGAGCGAGCTCAACCCACGACGTCCATCAAAGCCGTCCACCAATCAGGCACCCGGTCGCGAGCGACGTCATGTGTTGCTGGGCCTGGCTTTAGCCGGCAAGTACACCCCCACGATCCTGGTGGATCATGGGATTTGTAGGACCTTTATTGCGAAGAGAAAAAAACTGAGTAGAATGACTGTAAAAGGAATTAATAACACAAAATGAGTATTTGAGTTTAGTCAGTAATATATCAAATAGCCGCTTAAGTAAACTCATTAATGATTGATGATCTAATTAGTTAAGATTATATGGTTTTTGCAAAAACTGACCTATGAAGAATTCTCATACAGTATTACAGACCTGTGATCTAAAATAATGGCTATTATTTCATTACCATTTATTCCAACATTTTTTACTGCATTGCTTAGCAATAAGTAAAAATAGCAGTAAAAACTTTGATTAAATTTCTCAATAATAATAATAATAATAATTATAAAATAACCTGTGGACTGTATCACTGTTCCCCAGATGTATTTATCAATTAAAATAACCATAATTACAGTTGAATCATAATGTTATAATTGACAGTGTTTTATTTAATAAATCGCACTAAATGCTATGTAAAAAGTGAAAATTATGAGTATTTTGCGTGTTTGCCAGTATTTTATGCATGCACCGGAAGACTCTGTTTCCCATAATGCACCTCGCGGAGACCGGCCTCTCTTCCGTCAGGTCTCCGCCTCTCAGCTGTGCAGCAGGTAAACAAACAGGAGAGCAGAGGAAGCGAGCAGCAGCAGGCACTTTGCTGGCTCTGGGCTCCCTCGGGGAAATTTTATATTGTTTGTACCCATTTTTGTAAAACTTTAGTACCGTGTTTCCTACGCTCTTTTAATACTTTGATACACTGGTTTTTAACATTTTCTAACAACGAAACCTGGCGAGGATTGGCTGTAGCTTGCCAGCTTGGAAACACTGGATTTTTTTTTCTTCCTCTCATTTCGACAAAGGCTGCTGATGAGCCAGCGAAGACACTGAACAAGAAAACAACCCGACGATTTTTAAGTATAATTCAGTGTAGTAATAACCGATGCACTGTCTTCCCTGAATTTAAAAGCGACCTGTTTGCTTAAGCTGCTGTTTGCGAAGCTAACGTTACGTTGAACTGCAGATAGCTAACGTCAACGGCAGCCAGCCTCAGGGAAGAATGACGGCGGTTCAGCTAATAAATGTCCAACGGTTATTGGAAGCTGCTGAATATCTAGAGAGGAGAGAAAGAGGTGAATATGCGTTCAAATATGTGTGAAGCTGACGAATATCTAGCAGCAAGCAGCGCTAACATCTGCTATGCTGAATGCTTTTAAAATGAGCAACAGTAGCTTGCAGTTAAACACCCCCCCAAAAAAGGAAGAAGGAAGTGTTGTCAGCAAATGTAATGTGGTTTGATCTGGAGAAAAACCTATGTTCATTATTACTTATGTAATTAAGTATGTTTTATATGAGCTAACTGTTAACCACAAATTTTATTTCAACAGAGTGTGAACACGGATATGCTTCGACATTTCCGTCAAATCAGAACACAAACTACCAGAGGCAAAGAAAATTCCGAAATAAGAAGTTCAGCAGTAACCACAATAGGTAAGGAACTGCTTCTCTTTCATGGTATGATTTGTGTGTTCATGTATATACTTTCACTGATAGATGTTCGTAATTTAAATAGCTTTTTTTGATTATGATTGTTGCAGACAGCATGTGATTATTCACTCGCTGCCAACGCTTTATTGCAGCGTTTGGTAAACAAGCGAGCTGTCACCCCAGGCTGAATACGCTTGCTGGCAGCTTTAGCACGGCAAAGAAAACCCAGTATCTTTGCAAAATAAGTTTGGGTGGATGTTTCAAAAAAACGTGTAGAAACGCGATTAATACAGAGGTGCACATATGACTGTCCACACCGCCGTTTAGTTGGCCTGAGGAGGGGGCAGCACCAACAGCTCTGCTCGCTTCTCATCAGCTGATTGTCAGACGGACTGCAGTAGCTGAGGTTAGGGATCGTGGCAAAAGCGACTGCTTTGAAACGAAAAAAAGTCATTTGTAATGTTGTGCATTCCTCGCACCGCTGGTTATATAAATCCATAGGCTTTGGATTTATTTTCAAATGAGTTAATTTTGTAGGTTTTGGTGCTAGTCGTGCTCATTTTTCCTTTGCCAAATGCATTCTACACTGTGGGAGAGAGAGATAGTTTTGTCTTCTGCCCTAAAGGGGGGGAAGCTGCTATTTATGGCCCTTGTTGTTTGCAGACATCCAAAGGTGAATACGTGGAGCCTTTCTCAGGACTAATCATGCCTAGGCTAGTCAGTAATTTGCAGTTTCACATTTTATATACAACTGCATTCTGGAAAGAAAGGCGTGCATGCACTATTCATGTTATTTCCTCTTTTTGTATGCATTGTAAGCATGCACATTGTTGATGTGTGTTATGACACATAAAGTTTAATAGTCTGTTCTGTTGTGGAACTGGATGCAACACTGTCTATTAATCACATCATTAGCTGCCACCAAGATTAAAGCCCTTGTCAAGCACAATGCTTTCACTGATGAAAGAAACTTGCATTTAGTAGTAAAAGAAGCAGACAAGAATCTCTCAAGTTAAGACCACTGGCATTGTGCTTTTTCTTGATGCTAGGCTGCTTACATTAATCTGCCCATTGACAGTCATACATCAAATGCAAGCCTCCCTCTCTCTCTCTCTCTCTCTCTCTCTCTCTGTGTCTCTCTCTCCCATTCTGTCTCTGAGCTTTTCAATATTAATGTAAGAGCAGGCCACAAACAGGAACTGCGCATTACTCATCATGAACGCAGAAAGCTGCCTGTTCTGCATGGCAACAGTCATGATCATATATAGGTCTTAGGCCATATTCATAAAGCTTCAGAAGAGTTGCCCGTGGAAGGGAAATTCTTAGTACATAGAATAATGATGTTTTGGAACAATATCAGCTTCAGTGTAAAATTAAATCGTCTGAAGACTTTCCATTATTCAACTTGCCCCTTAATACACCGAGCAGAAGGGTGCCCTTTTAGAAAGATTTTCAAAAGCATGAGAGGAAATGGCACCAAGTAGAATGATCCCGCTGTCTACAGAGACATGTTCACAACTCACTCTGTGAGGTAACACCATTTAGCATCTAGCACTATTTTCCTCATGTTGTTGATGCAGTTTTATTTCATTCCCGCTGGAATAGCACACCTTGCAACCCAACATAACAGCATTATTTGGATATCCCCAGTGCTGTCAGGACCACTGATGGGGCACACATCTGCGTCAGTAGTGTTCTACTTTTACTCAACAGTCCTATTTCTGGTCTGCTGACTTAGGTGAGAAATCTTGCTAATTAGTCAAAGTTGTGAGCCATTTTCACTACCATGCAATGTCCTTGCAAGATTACAACGTTCATAGAAGTAAAGGCGCCACACATCATTTTCAGCAAAAACTCTACAACTCACAGCTCCTCCGTGCTCTTTGTGTACATTCTGAATGACATAAAGAGATGAGGAATTCATGATTGACCAGTGATCTAAATGAGACCATACAGTAACTACACTTCAGTCATGTAAATGTTTATTCCTGGCTTATAATCACTTTGAGGACACTCAAAATGCATGTTTAACTGAGTTCTTTGAAATTATGATAGTATAAAGATTTAGAATAACTGTAACGGTGCATTATCTTTAAATACAGTTTGTTTTCTGGCACTAGCTTGCTCCAGCTGCAGCCACCTTCTTGGTGGCGTGTTGAGGCTTAAAGTGATGGGCTTATCTGACTCTGTCCTCCCTTGCCTACCGTTTATAGCAGGGTAGCTTTATCTCCTTGACCCACTCTGTGTGTGCATATACATGCACGTACATGCACGTACACGTACACATACGCCTGCATGCCTACAGAAGCAAGTGTGCTGCAGTTGTGAGTGCGGCCTTGAGCCAGTTTATAATCTGTATTGCATTGTTGTTGAGCTCTAGACACGCCGATATCTGATTCAGGAGGCAGGGAAATGGGTTTGTGATGATAAAAGCTAATCGCAAAGCAAGCTGACTGGGTGAATGAGAGGCCATAATAAGATCGTGTGTGTGTGTTGCTTGATAATGGGGGGTTTGGACCAAGGCTGACCTAAGGCCTGCCTCATTTTCAGAATGATAAAGAGTATAAGTGGCATCAGCATTGCCCTAAAATGGACAACCAGTTTTAAAGTTACTTTTCAGTGGGAAAAATAATTGAGGTTTTCACATAAATTTCTTCACCACTTTCATTATTATTACCAGCTTTGTCCTGTCCTTGTGCTGTCATTTTACAGAAGAAACAGTCATTCTTAAAGAGCGATAATCAGCCAAAAGAACTGACATGATTACACACCGAATCAGACTGTGGTGAAATGCTCAGAGTTTGGAAAAGATTACAGATCAGGATGAGGGTTTCCAAGCAACAGACACAGTGAGAGCAGAGTGACAGCTGATGACGCAGACTATGCACTCCAATGTATTCATCTTCTGTTAGCAAAACTATTGCTCTGACTCACAAACAATTACAGAAATAAGTGGACCCACTGCCATTAGATAATATGTACGTGAAAGCCGGCATCGAACACAAGACTGTGACTATTTATTTTCCATTCAAAGAAGTCTTTTTAGAACTTAAATCCCATTTTAAAGATGACATAAATGTTGGTTGTAGTAGCTGAACAGAAGAGATCGTGCTGGTTTAGATTTCTCCATTTTCATTTTTTTATGTGTGACTGGTTGGCTGATGCTGAACACATTCATGCATGACTTCTCCAAGGTTGTAGAATATGTAAGTTGAAACCTGTCAGGAGCATGTGTGTGAGCACTTAGGTTCTCACGGTTTTTCAGGATATGGCCCAGACCAGCTTACTGGCGAGCCCCTTGTTTTGCTTTGATAGCAGCCACTCAACCTGGCCATAACCATGTCATGTTAAATCAAATATACTGCCACAGTCGACTTAGCATCCAGTCTTGCATACCCAACTACATGAACAGTAATGTATTCAAATAGAAGACATATGGTGTTTTTATTCATGTAAATAATTAAACTTGAAAAAAATAATTTCCTCAGAGGCAGGGCAAATTTTTACAGACATGCAGCCCTGGACAGTTGTAAGTCCCTCTGTCTTATCCCTCTCTGCCTCCTTCCTCCCCCTTTCTTATCTACTGTTTCCTCCATCTTTCCTGCTTCTGTTTTCAACAAGATGGAGGTTTTGTCAGCTGAGCTCAGTAATAAAAGAAAAAAAGGACTAGGAAAGCATATTGCAGTATTGATAACCCACAATATAGAGAAGTGCTGTGTACATGACTCCATAATCACCCCCACTCCCCCTCCTCAACCTGTGCCCCTTGAGGCGAGGTGGAGTGCAGTTTGTGTGAATGGGAACTTGGCCATTTAGGCGACAGGAGGAGGGCTTGCCTCCCTTCAGTATGTTGCCACACAAAGAGACTCTTAGGAACCAGCTGATTCACTTTACATTATTAACAGAGCACTGAACCCTGACTACTACATGCACAGGTTGTGTGTATGTGTGAGTGTGTGTCCATGCTCACACATGCACGTACACACACACACACACAGTCATGCACAGTATGAACTTTAGTGAGCATAAGTGGCTGCAGTGACACACACACACACACATCCTCTCAGAGTTGTGCTGTGCATTATTGAGGAAGAGGCTGTGGAATGCCACAGGGAATGCCCGGCTGTCATGATGACGTTTGTTGGTCTAAAGGCTCCAGTGCACTGGGCCCAGACTTGATCTTGTTTGAAATTAATTAATAGATTCATAAATCTAATTCAATGAGGTAATTCTCTGTGCCTCTGTTGGTCCCTGTTTGGCTAGCTTATATAGTCATTATCTTATGTCTTATTTTCCTAAAATGAGTGCATTGCATTTCCAGGAGAAACAGATAGTGTCAGGTACTTTTGTTGAGCATGCAAAAGTCTCCATTTGCCCCTCATTTGACCAATTCTGTTTTCTGTCTTTACAGGTCCACACATAATGAGCTGGAGAAGAATAGGTGAGTTGGCATTACATTTTCAAAACATTTCACCTTCAAATCATAGAGCACAGACTGCAGTCACATGCACGCCCTGCCCTGACATGTGAACAAGTCTCCCATGTCCTACTTTTCATTTTGTTCCTCAACAATTTTGCCCTTCTTCAAGTAAGCACTTCCTCTTCAACAGGTCCTTAAATCCAAAAGTAAGGGCTGACCCAGTTATGTTCAGTTCCTTCCTCTCTTTTCACCTCCTTGTTTCCCCCTCTCTTGTACACACTCTTTGCACCTATTTACAGTTATGCAACAGTTTGGTAGCAGGGCTAAGGGCTTTAAGTTACACGGGAAGGCAAGGGTGCATGCAGGCAAAGCAGGAACTGAAGTCAAAAGTTCAGTGCCTGTTTGAAGTAAAGATGCTTTTTGGTAGGTTTAATAGTGGCAAAAGTCAGCCCTATATCTGAACAAACTGTCCTTTCACTAGCTTTCTAGCCCGAACATAGTTCTAAACTGAGTTATATCTCTGTATTCAAGATTGTATCTGCAGTAGAAGAAATGTGGGGTATTCAGGGAGACCTTGCCTTGTGATGGTTTACCACGCCGTCTTCTGAAGAGAGCAGAGACTGGTTTTCTTAGAAGCCCTTATCAGATTGAGTTCACCACCCACATAGGGTGCTTGCTGGTGTTTATGCTCTGTGACTTTGCAGACTCCAGGAGTCAAGCAGTAAAGGGTTTTCTTCGACACCATAAATAAGAGTGGCTAGACTTGCAGGATTTATGGTTAATGTAAAAAAACTGGCCTTCCACTTCATTATCTCTGAGGGTGTGGGTACAATGAAAGGATGTGGGAGGCTGGATCCATTCAGTGTAATTACATATCACCTCAGCCTGTTTTTCTCGCCACTCTCCCTGGCAGCCTCTTCTAAAAGGATGGAACATTGGAAGGAGAGGCGTCCAGTGAGTTAAATATAGACAAGAGTGGATGTGTCATCTTGGTGCTCATATGCGATGCCACACAAGGCCAGCCGGTCGGCTGACTGGCCTCGGCAGATTGCGGCACCCATGCGGGGTTGCGTTCAGTGTTCCACCCACACAAATACATTTCAAATAAGGTGCCGGCTCCGATGTTTGTTCCTACAACACAGTGTGAAGGCTGTTTTCGTCACTCTTTCCACATTTTTGCAGCCGGCCACTTTGTAGTATGGCCTGTTTCTATGGCCTATAGTCATTTCTGCCAATTAGAGCAGACTAGTGTAAAGCCTGGAGATGGTAGAACAGAGGGGATCCTAGACGGTTCTAGATGGTGGCATAGCACTGAATTATGGTTATTGCAGAGTTATGAACCATTAGAGAGATAATTTAATTAAGGGAAATGAAACACCATGCATAATAAAACTGATGTAGCCACATGTAAAAATAGACTACCCTCTCATTTGTGCATTTGACAGCTTGAGATTTGCACCACCATGCGTACAGCATCCACTGAAACATACATCTTCTGCCTTCTCTTCTTCTTGACTCCACCTTGCTGGTCTGTGCAGACTCAGAGAGAGAGAGCTGCAGCAGGATAGGGCAGGCTGGGAACAGGCCGTCCTGTACCACACCTCATTACCAAATCTAGATACTGACACCCTGTTTACCCTCCCTTGACTCTTGTCTTTTACAGCTCGACACAGTGAGTCTGGTGTTGTTGTTTAGCAGTGGACCAGGATGAGGCTAATTCAAATTTCCATTAGCAAAGAAAGAGGGTAAAAAATTGAAATGGTAATCCATCTTTTTAGAAGCACTCTTAAAGTCAGAATCATTTATAATCCCCCCTTTTTTGCCAGCAGTTAATCCAATTCCCTTTAAGCACATGCCTCACTGTAAGCTATATGTATCAGGCATAGTTGTTCACCCAAGTGTGTCAGGCTTATACCATGATTCTACAACAGCAGCAGCTTTTCGTTCCATCTCAGCAGACTTCCAAGTCTTGTAAATTGGAGGCAGCTCCCTTATGGTCCAGCCTGGCTGGGCCCTTTTTTTCCCCAAGACTTATCAACCCTGTTTATCTGCCGCCGGCGAGCCGATTTGCCTTGCATGGATACCACAGGTCTTGATAACCTCTGTGACAAGTAGACTCGTCGTGACAGCAGAGACCACAGGACGCGGATAAAAGGGACCGAAAGAGGGGAAAAAAACACATTCCAGATGCTCACACTGTGCAGCGGGACCAGATAACACGGTGGCTCTGCTGCTTTGATCATGTACCTCCTAACAGCCCTATTTTACTTCCACATGCCACTACAAAATTACACTGCCTTAACAGTAAAACGGCTTGTATGCCCGCACGTTGCCATACCACCGCTTTGATCTCACAGCCCCTCTGCCTGTTTGTCCTTTTTCTTTTAAACATGTTGATAACAAATTCCCCTGCTCACGTTAGCTGTTGGGTGATCCCTGTTTGTTTCACAGTATACGACTATGGTATTCCATGGCTCAGAGTGTAATCTGTTGTTGTTCAACCAGTTGTTTTTTCTTCCCTTTTGGATGATGACTCTGTTTATGGATAATCAATACTACAGGCTTTTACTTGCTACGATAAATCCTTGCTTATCATTTACCCTCCTCTTCCACTGCAGCCTATTCATTTTAATAGTGTTTATCAAGGCCAGGCTGATAATACACATGGCAAATGATTTTTTCCCCCAGTGCCCAAGCAGTGGACGCAATATTAGCTTTTCTGCTCGATTCTTTACAAGGGGAGTTGGGCAAACAGTGTGTGTTAAACACCTTTCAGTGTTTGCCTGTGGAATATTAAAAAGCCTCAGCCTTGCCCATTAGACTCGGAAGCCTGTTGTCCTTGGGTGGCATGTAAGGAGCATCCGTGAGGTCTCCTCTCTGGGGATTTGTTTTGGCTCAGTGGTATGTGAAATGGTAAATGAAGATAGTCACGCCTCATTTACCATCAACTTTAGATTGGTGTGGGTGTTCTCAACTGTCAGGGTTTGTGTGTGTGTGTGTGCAAGTGTGTGTGCATGCATGTGTGTGTGAGAAAGGTTTCTGTCTTTTGCAGTACACACTTCTCAGGGTATATGGTGAGGTTTTAGAGGGTACTGCTTTTACTTAGCTTAAAAATATCCTACTGAATGTTTCCATTCCAACTGCAGGACTTGTGTTAGACAATAATTTAGTAACATGTGCTTCAGGCAAGACAGTGAAACTCACCACTGAATATCACTAGAATAGGTGTCACATTTTTCAAATGGTACATATCTCTGTTGGGATTGAAGCCCTTCATGTATTTCCATTCTTTCTAACCAGTGGGCTATGAACTCAGTGCTGTTGTTCCAGCCTTGGGGTTGGATGAGCAGTCAGACATGAATAAGCCTGGCTACATTTTCTCTGGCTGTGCTGATGCTCCATGAAGAAAGCCAAACTGCTTCACCACTCTTTCTGTTGTCTTCCCAGTGAGTGCAACCTATTCTCAGGCTCTGCTGCAGGGCCTAAAACTGGGACCATTTGTTCCGACCAACGTGACGACTTGTAAGCTTTTCTTGGCTCAGAAAAGCAGCTTAAGGGACTTGATCTTTGGTCTGGTGAGCCCAGCTAGAGCACGCACACGTGCTGTGGCGCGCCCCCCCACCCCCACCCCAACCCCCCTCTTGCAGGCCACCCGGTGCTGGTCCTTAATAGCCTAGCTTGACTTTGGCTTAGCTAACGACAGTGTCAGAGGACGAGGAAGTAATTGACAGGCTGATGGGATGAGCACGGGGATAGGTCAAACACACCTGACTAAGGGAAGTGTTGAGCAGCACGCAAGCCTTATCCACACTCCCACTGTGTCAGTGTGAGCACAGTGAGCATTTCCGCCTTGTAATTAACACAGTGAGACATGAGCGAGAATTGTGGAGGGACCAGCCACTACAAACAGTCCGATGATGACAAATTGTGGCTATGGGTCGAAGTCTACCAACCGGCCACCTCCACCAAGTCGTGTGGTGGGTGCCCAGCTGTAATAAGGACATGATATTCTCTTTAATACCAAAGCTAAGTTGGCTCATAAGATGGTAAAAGTACCTTGTTTAAGCTGTGTACTTTATACAACAGGAAAGTCCCTACTGCCTTTAGCCAAGACAAGATACTTGCGTTTTCACTAGTGCCATGTGGGTGTGTAGCTCTGAGATGAGGTTGAGGAGGAGTGAATTACTCTTCATTGATTTACCTTTCAATTGCAACTGCCCGCCGGGTTGCCAGGTTTCTGACAGTAGAGTTTTTGTGGATTGGCACTCTTAGGGGGGCAGTCACATTCCTTTTACGAGAGGCACTTGCCTTTAACATCAAGAAATTGAAAAATCCATAGGCCTGGAGAGAAACAGTGTGAATCAAACACAGCGTTTTTTCTTACTTCTTAATAAGGGCAAATTGGGAGAAAAAAGCACAAGCGACAATGGGGACAAAGCACTGCTAAAGGATGAAAGAAAGTAAGAGTGAGCTGACCTTTTGAAATGTTGGCATTCTGTTCATATAAACTCAACACTTCCTGTAGCTGCTTCATGCAGTGAAAAATTTCCAGTGAATAGAGAATTAGCATTGCATCATTGCATATCTCATTTATTATTATCTACAATCAACTAAGTGTTGTCATTTGCTGTGATTTCTGTATCAAAGCTATAATTGGAGATTGATATCAGCTGCTTGACAAGTTCCTAGTAAGATCTAGTGAGACTGCGGACCTGCACAGTCCTGGCATCCCCACTGGCTTGCTGTCAAATGGTAGAAGACAGTGTAATACTAAAGGTCACTGTTGTTTTGCATAACATCCTCAGAATCCATCCCCCCACACGTGTTCTGTAGACAGGTGTAAAAGGCTCCACGCAGGGGAATTGATATCGGCACTTGAAGGCTCAGCTATCACTTCAATCTGGTCTCGCTCTTCTGACCCTTGACTCACGCTATCTTGGCGCCTTCTTGTTGTGCCCTCATCCTGCAAAAGTGTGTCTCAGCAGCATTCTGTGGAAGTACAGGGTAACCAAACGGAACAAGGCTGGATGGCTATACGGGCTTAGTCAGCAGGCTTAAACCCAGGCTATCCAGGCTTGTTTTTTTTTTTTTTAAATGACTGAATCGGAAAGTTCTCAGTGAAATCAATTTGTTCGTAGGTGTTCAAATTAATCGACTTGAAGCAGGGACTGCATGTTCAGGCTGTACCGCAGTATTCTACAAAGTGTTCAGTTCCTCCCACATGGTGTGTTGTTCAACCTGTGCCATTAACAGCATTGTGTCAGGCTTGTTGATAAGCCCACTTTGGACCAAATGGATGAGGCTGCAGTTACATAGTGTTCCAGGAAGAAATGCTCTTGTTTTCCTTTTTCCTGGAGCAGCTTGTCACGTTAGCAGCCGAGCTAACTTAATCTGCACCTTAAGGAGAGAGAGAGAGAGACAAAGATAGAAAAGAGGGAAAAATAGGATGCTTGTTGAAGACACAAGACAGACTCAATTAGGCTAAATCTGACTATGGCTTCTATTTTTAGCCGTACAGCTGGGGAAAAAGGGGGAAACACCACTGCCTTCTGACCAATCATAGAGGTTAGCGTTTCACCAATGAGAGCAGCAAGATGAAGGAGCAGTGAGAGGAGTCCCCACCCCTTACTCTCGCAACAGCTACCTCACATCCTTTCTCATCATCGGTGTGTATACTGAATATAATTTTTTTCCATTTCGGTGTTGAGAAAGTCTAACCCCAGCAAAACAACCAGAACCAATGTGCCAACTGGGTTAAGTGACTTAGCAAGTAAGTGAGTTTAACCTAGACGAGTGGGGAAAGTGAGAGTGTGCCTCAGAGTGTTTGGACACATGAATGTGTGTTTGAGCATTAAAGGTTGATGTAGAATATTTGGATTACACTCCTAACCCCACACTCTATTGGATGTATTAAAACACATCCACAGCTGTAAAGAGGATGTTGTTTGACAGGGCAACCCCCTCCTACACATGTCTAACCACCCTCCTTGCAGCCAGAGCCAACATCTGGCTGGATCTCCCTGGCTTTACACCAGCCCCATTTTAGGAGCCAGGCCATATTGGAGTTTTAATCCAAAGCTTCTGGCCTTAGCCCTCATGTCACACAGGGCTAAAGAGGAAAGTGAGGGTTGTGGGTGGGTCAGTGACGTTGAACTGGGTGGGATTCACTAAGAGAACAGTTGGATTAATAGGAGAGCTGCACAGGTGGAGCATCTGCGGTGACACAGGGTTTAGGACACTGATCATGTAGTCACTACATTCACAGTTCAAGCCAGTTGTAACATTCTTGTCCATCCACTAATAAAAATAAAGCCAAAATGCCCTTACAAAATGGGCTTGGACTGATGGATGTTGCCTGATTTGTCTGTGTGTATTTTAAAGGGATGTGGGGCATTTGCCTAAGACCAGGTGTATTGATTTACATTGCTTGTTTTACTTCTAGTAAAGGCATGTCCCCTCCTCCATCTCTTTTCCCCTCTGTCCCACTAACTCCATCCCCCTCTCTCCCTCCCTCCCCCCTGCAGATCTGTTTCTATGTCCCTCTCTTTCGTTCACTTTATCTCTTTGTTTCTCGCCTTCATCCTTTTTCCTCTCTCTCTTCCAACCTTTGTCAGTGGAGCAGATTAAAAGGCAGTGTGCACGTGTGAACTAATCCGTGTGTTAGTGATGGGCTTCAGCCCCAGAGTCTCTTGGCTCTGCCGCACAGCTAGCGCAACCCCCCGCTCCCTCTCTCCTCCAATGAACTCTGTGTGTGTGTATGTGTGTGTGAGCACGTGTTTATGTCTGTGGCCACTGCTTGACGAGGGCAAATTTCTGCACTGTTCTTTCATCCCCTTTTCTTTCGAACTCGCTTGTTTTTTGCTTCATCTCTATCTCCTCTGTTTCTACCTTTCCCACTCTGTCCTCCGTCCCTCCTCTGCACTGTTGCTGTGCATCATAGCGGATGCTGTTTGTGGCTTGGAGTGGCTTCAGCGGATTTAGCATGACAGCAGCATTGGTCTGCCTAGTAATCAACTGCGTCTCACTTTATTTACCACTTGTGGCTATGGGATTGGTTGAGCAGGGACGAGGTGGTTTCCTGCGAGTCCAAATTGATTTTTGAATTCCTCATTTACATTTTATAGCCCCCAGTTTCCAGTGTGGTTTCAGCCCGGAATCCATATGCGTTTTTACAGCAGGCTTTACTGTGAGTCGGAACGATACTCACTCTTCTACACACACACACACACACACACACACACACACACACACACACACAATCAATCTCTTTTTTGGGATTGAGGTCACAACTGCCTGAATGCTCAGAAATATCAAAGTCCCTTTCCCACCCACCCAACCCTACCCACATGCAGCCATGCATTTTTACCCCTTCTGCATTTCTTTTTTCCATCTAACCAGAATATGGGTCATCATCCAGCATAGTTCCCATGGAATCCCAAGACTTGTTAGTAATTGTTTCATTCCTTAAATGAGAAAGCAGTTGCTATGCATGGGAGAGAGACGAGCATTCCCCTCATTCCTCAGCCCTGTTTGTCAAATTTAACAATTGGCTGTCAGTTCGGACAGTGTAGTAAAACCCACAGTGGATGATTGAACGGTAAGGACGTGGGCCACAGGCTGTAAAACCTTGCAAAGATGGTGACACCCAAGCAAGAGCCTTTTCTTTTTCTGAGGAGCATCCTGAAGAGTCAAGCTGCTGGCGTTAAAGTATGTTTCTGTCAGTTAACACAAAAGTCTGTGTCCTTGTTTCCTTCTCACTTCATGTTCACTGTCAGGTGAAAGATAAAGATTTACAGTTGAAGTACCCTCATGAGCACGTACCTGCTGTCACTGTCAAAACAAAGACCATACTATTACTGGATTAGTTCACTTTGTCCTGTGTCCTTTGTAGCTCAATGAGTAGAGCATAGCTCTTAATCTTTCAGGGTTAGGGGTTAAATTTCCACAGGTTTCACCCATGCATAAAATATATGCACTCGTGGCACTTTGGATGAATGTGCTCAATGCTCAGCATGCATGTCTTTCATCTGTTTTCTAGTAGTTCATAGTATTTGGCTAAACATTTTCACTCACATTGATCTAAAAATTTCAGTCAGAACTTGTAACGAGCGAGTAGATTTTTGTCGTTTGCCATCGCTAAACCCAGTGGAACTCCTGACAGACTGCCTCTCGTTTGTGCCCATGGCTAGTTTCTGGGCAGATTACACAGGCAGAACACTCCCCTTCCTCCCCCACTCTCTATATCTCTCACCCTCTCTATCTCGCGCTGACTCTCTGCATCTATCCCATCTGTCCGCGTTTCATAAAGAAGATGAGGGAAGCATCAGTCTGTCAGAAAAAGGGAGGCTGCAGTTGCTTTAGGGCAAAGATTGCTCTAATCTTGTGTGTGCGTGTAGAAATGTGACGGGCTAAGTGACGCATCGGCAGTGGACAAAATATCAGCACACTAGCTTCGATTTACAGCTCCCATATTTTTTTGTCTCGGTAACAAGGATTTAAAGTCCTGTAGGTTTCAACAGTTAATGACTGTCCAATGCGTTTTCCATCGGGTATTAACGACACTTTAACACGAGTTACACGTCATGCGCCATCAATCGGCGAGTGTTAGAACCATCTGGCAAATTGTAAATCATCAACACAAAGTTTTCAACAAGAAGGGAAACTTCGAATAACGACTTAGCCATCCTAATCCAGACCTATTCAACATATAAGCTTGTCTCCATCTGCATTTGTCATTTCCTGAACTTGCCATTTATAGCTCAGATAATAAAGCTATCGTTGGCTAAAGCACATACGACCGGCGCCAGTTCTGCAGCCAGGCTGTTGGCTCTTTGATGACTGTTCCAGCAGTCAACCTAGTGAGTGGTAGTTTCCTCTGTTTAAAAAAAAAAAACCCCATTCAGTCAGGTGCCGCTGTCTGTATGGATAAACATGTGACCTTGGCTGTGCAACCTGACAGCAGTCATGTGAGAGAGGGAGAATGACAACCCCCTCCCATAAAAGAGAGAAAGACATAGGGGGCATAAAAAGCAGAGAATCCTAGAAGAGACATCTTTAGCAGGAACAACAACCCTGCTCTTTGTGTTAACTCAGCGAACCAGTAAACAAAGGTGATGAGCAAACACAGAGGGCTGTTGTGTTTCCTGTAGTTTGGTGTGTGTTTGTGTTACATTATAGGCTTGTGTGTATGGGCTTCAGAGTGTAGGGCACAGTTGTTAATGCACATTTCAGGTTTGATCAAATAATTGCACTGTAAATTCAGCCAAATGCAAGTATCATGGGCAACAAATGTATGGGCTGCCCTCTCCATGCATATTGTATGTCACCATCTGCAGAGTATGGATCAGCGTGCCACATGTTCACATGTTGTTTCACTGTGTGATCTGGGAGATGGAGAACCACATTAGGGCCGCACGACAGTAGAGAAAACTGATGCTGCTGCGTCTTTTTTCTGCAATATATTTTGCAATATGAAAAAATGCAGGACATTTCTGCAGATACATGCTGTGTGTTATAGGATAATATAAGATAACATAAGATAAACCTTTATTCGTCCCACAGCGGGGAAATTCATATATCACAGCAGCAAAGGGAATAGCGGCAGTTAAATAGTAAAAAGAACAAATAAGCAGGCTAAAAATGAAGATATTAACACATTTCCGTGACTTATTTACAGTTACAAATATGGATATGAAGTATGAAATATAAAATATATGGCCAGTGTATAGATATACATTTAGAAGTCTGTCCTCTTTGAGATTGGTTTGGGCTCCTCCACTTCTGGTTCCACATATGAAACTGTGAGAGATAATAAACTTTTACGAGAACCCTGAGATTGCACTAAATTATGTAATATCAGACCTTTCTTAAAGACTAGTGATAGAAAATAAGAACCTTGTTTTCCTCTTGTATCAAGCATAAAAAAATGTTGCAGCATGACGTGTTTGAGTTGATAAGCCTTACCCGACGTTGTGCATCATGCAGTGTGACTATTGCACATGCGCACATGCTGAAACCCCACATATGATTTGCCTTTGCAACAGACCATTTAAGTGACCAGCTTCTCGGGCTTGCTATTTTAAACCACGGCATAATGGATTTGGAATGTTTTGGAAAATAATGCTCAAAGCACAGAAAGAAAAACATCTGTGCCCACATTGTCTGTGTTTGATTTAATTGCCCTCCACCACACAGTGAGATAATTTGCCGTCGATTTGATGTAGTGCTCAATGGACATGGCTTAGTCTACTTTAAATGAGGCTTTGCATTACAAAATACTCTAATCACTCCAATGATCTTTGACATCACTTTGAATCCTGATTTGCGGCTGCTTTAAATGAGCCTCGACACTGGAGACGGATTGAGGCAGAGGAGGAACAATAGAACTCCCTCTCAAAGTCAAGTTTTTATTTTTTTTTTCTCTCCATAAGAGGGCCTCTGTAATGATGTCTTAATTTCCTTTCGCATGTCAGTTTAGGAGATTTACCACTGAGACGGTCATTGGTGATGTGTAATTAGTGTAATAACTGGGTGAAGGGTCAGATTTCCTCCCCCTCTACACGTATTAGAAGTAGGTCAAATCGTGTGTGTGTGTGTGTGTGCGCGTGCGAGTGTGTGTGTGTGTTAAATGGGTTTGAGAGAGTGTGGGATTTGCCAAAGTGAAGTGTATTGACTGGTATCTGGGCTGGAAATCTGACCCTCCCCTTTAAAAGCACGTCCAGTAATTATGTCAGACATCTTGGATGGCCTGAGAAGTTATCCATTATTTATGTATTCACAAGTTTGGAATCTAGGGCAGCCATATTTTTTTTTTCTCCATGACTCGCTCTTCTGCTAACGGTGTTGGTTCCAGAGGACTTTGAATGAAAAATAAGCAGAAAATCTGGCCGCTTTGTCAGAGCTGTTTTCAGCGGCCTTTGTTTCCTGAATAGAAGAAAAAATACTAAAAGGTCTGTGTCACTCTTCAGGCCCAGGTGTTCTTTTATTGCCATTTATTTTATTCACATGAATATGCATTTTCCTATTTTCTGCTCACTCCCTGCCCCTCTCACTACCCGTTGCCCATCAGGCATCAAATTTGCACAAATGTCTGTCTGATATTCAAGCAAGGTTTTGAGTTTGTGTTACAGAAAAATAGAGTAATTGTCTGGTTGGCTTCTTAAATGAAAGCATAGCCATCAAGCAATGTCTTCCAAATTACATGATCCATCAGAGCAGGGTAAATAATTTCTTACGTAATTTCCTCAAAAGAATTGCCTGCAAAATAACACCAAAGGACAACAAAAAGAACATTTACGTAAGGTGGGTCCTATTAAGAAAAAAGGGAGGAAAAAGGAAAATAATGGAAGATTAGACAATGTTGGCGTCAGAGGGCTTCAAAGGTTCTTATGTGTATTTATATGCCAATAAATGTATTTTGCAAATTGCCGATGATGGATTCAAAATATACAACCTGTTTTAACAAATAAGACAAATTCCAGTACTGCGTCACATTTTTTGACACGTCACAAAGTTGGCTACAATTAGTTGGCTCAAAATAATTCCCATCCCAAGTCCTCACACTGATATCAGATGTTGCTCACTTACAGACTGAATGAATTCTGCTTGACGATGATTAATACAGCAGACTTATCCCAAAAGATGTGACCCTGCTGAAATAATGGCAGGCGATTCCTGCTGTTGAAATGCAGGTGAAGTTCCTGAGTTTCATGTCCACACACACACACACACATATCCCTTCACAGTCATTGGAATATTTACAAGACTGTTCTGATTGCTCTTGTCATCTTGTTGATGTTGGAATTACAGCTTGTTGGTGCCTTTACACTTGTTCCTCATAACACTGAGGAAAATTTAAAGGGTGTTCGTTGGCTTGTGTCTGACACTGGTTTTTAGAGCCTAAAGAGATATCAGATATCAGAATGTGTGTGTATGCATGCACACTGAGGTGTGTGTGCCCTTCATCCAAAGGCACATGCACTCTGCGCGTGTATCTGTATGTGCCGGTGTGTGCGCGCGCATGGATAATACAAGGACGAGTGAGAGGTTGAGTGCAGAGCTGTTGTTGTTCACTGCACTGACGAGAGATGTACATATGATGTGCGTAGGTTCTGTAAGAGCTGTGGTGGGCAGCTCTCCCATACCAACAGGGAGAGCTTCAAAGTGCTTCTTTAAAAAGGACTCTGCTTCAATCACATCGGAGGCAGTTTGACGCATTTCAAGAACGAGTGAAAGAGCTACAGTGAGAGGAAGAGCAGCACAGAAATGACGACAGCTTTCCAATATAAACACTCATCTATTACCCATCATGATTATAATTGTTAACCACTTCTCTGTGTTTAGTTGTATTTAACTGTAAAAATGAAGTGAAGCAAAGAAAAAAAAAAGAAAGTTGTTGTTTTCCGGAGAAAAAGGCAGGGTCCTACACGTGATTCACAGGGAGTCAGGATGAGAGAGGAGGGTGGATGAGGAGGAAAGGCGTGGTGCAGTGACCCGGAGCCGGCTGGCTGCTCGCTCACATGTCAAAGCCAAAAGGCAGGAGCTGCCTGCCTGCGGACCCATCTGGGGCCCATCAGGAACACGAGCCACAGGATCACACACGCACACACACACAAGCTTGACAGAGACGCACATGCACACACACATGCTGGTAGAGTGGAAGTTGCCCCATTGTCTCAGGAGGAAAGGGAAGGCTGGCTGTGTCTGTGGTGAGCCCACAAGTCGTGCCTTTAGGATTTTGCACACCTTAATTCTTCTGTTGGTCAGAGGTGTGCAGCAGGGTGATAAATCAGTGAAGAGACCACACATTTGTTTAAATGGACAACCCGATGATCCCATGGCCGTCTTCATCAGGTCAAATTTTGAATCGAAAGTTTTAAGGATTTAATGAAATTGAATAATAGACAAATGCTTTGAAAGGGACAGTAAAGAGTCGCCTCCGCTGTTGATGCTACTGTTTATCTATTTACGATGATGTGCAGATTGGTGTCCTGCTAGTTTCCAGGAAACAGAAGATAGTACATGCAAGATACAAACAAATTAAGATTTACTTTAATTGCCAACATTTTGCACAATTTGTAATTATAAAACCAAACCATTGCCCTACATTTAATTATGTGCAGCACTTGATGCCCCTGAATCTGTCCTGTTATAATTTCATTTTATGAGGTTTGAGAATCATTTCTGAACCAAGCCTCCATTAACTGAGGCCTGGTTGTTTGAGAATACACTGACCATCTTCACAAGCGCAAACTAAAAGCTTTATGTACACGCAGATCTTTTATACACGCTGTTAAAAACTGCTCATATTTACACAGTTCCAGGTAACTCCCATGAACTCGTGGGAGATCAGCAGCAGCTTTAGATGCGGTTTCCTTTGAATAGCCAGTTCCATTATGAATCGATCTGTATTAAGACTCAAGTCCACAGAAGCTCGCTGCCTCACTCCCAGAGAGAGCGTGGGATTTCAAAAGCAGCTGTTTGCTAAGGCATACCCGCAAGGCAGCAAATAACACAAACCAAATAAAAACAAAATGAAACGCGCCATTATATTCGCTCAGTTTCCCAGGAATCTCCCTCCGCTGAATACAAGGAAAATTAAGGCTTTTCTGCCTCTGTTGTCTTATTGTCAACGAGGGATTTGATATCCCTGCTGTGCGTGACAGTTTGGAGCACAGGTCCTGGTAGCAACTGGCCACGTGTTATGTAATCCGCCACAGATGAAGAGTTCCCCATTCAGGCAACCTGCAGCCTGCTGTGCCATTCATTAGACACTGGAAACACATAGTGCAGAGCAACAAGCTTCACTACTGCTGGTCTGCATTTCAGAATATTTTCATTTATGATTGCTCTTTTGACATTTTGTTGATCTTTTTGCTCTTATTTTCCAGTCTGTCTGTTGTCTGATAGACTGGCTCATTCATTGTAGTTGAGTTGAGTGAGCACTTCTCTCAGGAGAGCAGTTTAACCCCCTGATGAAGCCAGTGTCACATTAGCAGCAACCTACTGACTCTGCCTGTCATCCTGTGATGACATCACATCCTTTAACAAAGTGGACCTAACCAATCCTCAGCCTCAGCAGCTGAGAACATGAAGTTATTGGGCTGCACAGTAAATCCATAGCTGTTTATGTAACTAGCACCAGTCTTTTCTAAGAACTCGGGCAAACAGTAGGTTCTGTTGCTGGTTGCTGTGTTACGTGGCTACAAGAGGGCGGAGAGGCAAAGAGGGATCCTGGCTGCAGCAGGCAGGTATTTATGGTCACAAGCCTCCACTCATATGGTAAGCTGCAAATGGCTTAAGCTCTTTGGCTGTGGGTCGACATGATAAACAAGCCTTTTCAGGGATTAGGGACCTGTCTTGGGGGCATCACCAGTAGCCAGTAGCTCATGACCTTTAACCCCTTAGTGAGACAGTCAGAGATAGTGCTGGTGGTACAGACTAACATGATAAAGCAGCCGCTGCCATTATCTTAAGTTGTCTATGTCGGCCGATTTTTGTCCCAGAATGAAACACATTCCTGCTGAAAATAAGAGCTCCAGTTTGACACTTTTGATTACCATGCAGTCCGAAGTGATAGCCATGAATTACACAAGAGTATACACTCTCTCTCACAGTCACACACTGTTCTTCAGACACTCCCTCTTATGCTTTTGGGGGCTTCTTTGCCTTCTGTAGTTATCAGAGCGCGTCATGCACCCAGAGATTAGCACAAATGTCCCATAGACGTCTCACATGTCTGTCTATCAATAAGAGGCACAGTGAGGGTGTCTGAAAGCTGCCAACCAGCAGCATGTGCCGCTTTAAGAGGAGATCACACAGTACATGAGGTAGCTGTGAAGAGGACAGAACCAGGACTCAAAGTACTGAAAGAGGACAGACCTCCTCCTCCTCCTCCTCTTCCTCCTCATCATGTGGGTGTGGAGGGGTGTTTGTGGTTTCTCGCTGACTCAGCAAAAAGTGGTGATTCAGCAGCCCAAAAAAGTGACGCCTCACACCACACTCACTAATAGAAGTCTTAGCGCTAAGACCCATAATGGGATATTTCGGTCGAAGCTGGGGCCAAAAATGCAGTGATACTGTGTGGTGCGTGTGCGGTCAGCGCGCCCCCCCCCCCCCCTCGCTTCCTCCACACATTCGTCATGTCAGTCGGGTCAGGGAGAAGGGAGGGCTGGGAGACGGACAGGAGAGGTTGTAAGTAGAGGTTATCTGAGGCTGTCGGCTGAGATGCTTGTTTATATCTCGATGGGAGCGGAGGAGAAGATCGCAGTCTCCGGTGTCTGGAGTTTGTCAAATTGATGCCTGACAAGCCAGACAGACAGACAAGCACATACATGACCAGTGTGTCCTACCCACGTGTGGAAAAAAGTTTGTATCTATGACTAAGGAAAAAGTAAGAGTGAACCGGATGTCCTAGCAGTGTACACATGCATGAGTAGTGTACAAGTTAAAGCATGAAAAATGAGACGTTAATGAGCAAGTATGCGTTCTTTGCGTGTAACGTGGAATGATATTTGTGCTCTTCAGCTACAGCTGCACAATAAATAATTCATATCAGCAATGTTGAAACATTCCATGTGCATGGCCTACTTAATTTGAAAATGGCAATGTGGCAAATTGCAGGAAAATGCACTTAATGCCTTGTTTCCACATGATCAAGTGATAATCAGAATTACAGTGTTGAACAGAATGGTCAGAAGTGGGATCAGTGAGACAGATATCCTGCCATGTTGTCCTCTCTGTAGCGTGTCCTAGACATCTCCCAGGTGGAGCTGTGTGTATCCCTCCCTCAGGCGGCTGCCAGAGAGTAGAATGTGATTAATTGCCAGCTGATATCTTTGTTCGTGAGTGTGTGTGTGCGTGTGTGCGGACTCGCAGGACAAAGACGGTGGTGTTGGGGTTCAGATGATACAACACAGATAGAGGTCTCACAGATAAAGAGCAAAGGTGGACTCTGCTGTCTCCAGTTAGTAGGACTGATTGCACAGACAGATGGCCTGAGCTGGACTGATAGTCATCACCACAAACTCCTAGGCTGAAAAAAAAACGTGTGTGTACAGCACATGGTGTGACTTCCAAACTTTGAGCACGACACACCGGATCAGGACGTCTCCTCTTTCACTCCCCAGACATGCAGCACTTGTCTTGTTCACGTAGTTTAAGCACACATTCACGCATACTGTGCTCCTGTAATGGCTCGCTCCGCTCTCGGGTTCTTATCAGCACCATCCATGCATAGCTGAACCTCCCCTCCTCACACACACATACACACACGCTGACATGCACACAGACAGATCTAGCCAGGACTCACATGCCTCCACCAGTCTTAAAGCAGCGGAGCATAGCAGGGAGCAGTCTAGCCCAGCGATATCAGTGCAGTGAATTCCTGCTCCGGTCCCCTGGGCTCGTCTCCTTTAGGCTCCCCCAGAGATAGTTCCTGAGTCTAGGTCACTCCACTGAGTCCACTGACTCTTAATGTCTCTCCACTGTTCCCCTCAGGCTAGCTGAAAGGGCAGCTCCTGCTAATGGAGCACTGATTGTGTTATAGCCACAATTATCTCTCTTTACCTCTCAACTCGGGGCCATTAGCAGGATAGATAGTACCCGGGGCCTGTCCGCAGTCACAGAATAAGGGACTGTCAGGATGATGGAGCGTACGAGCAGAGCGGCGTCCAGGAAATGCCATTACACCTTTCCTCCCTGCCACCCCAGCCCCCCTTGCTTGAAACTTGTTTGTAATGTAGGCGAGAAGCGTAACTAAAGCTGGGTGCAAAGAAATACCAGCAGAGGATAATGTATCGTCTCGAGGCTTACACGAGACATGAGTCATATGTAACCTGCTGTGTTGTTGAACTATAAGCTGGGGATTTGCAATACAAAGTAAGAATACACTGTGTCTTAATGAGCCTACATTGCAGATCTTTTAACAGGAGAAATCCACCCTCAGATGCTTATGCTGTGTTAGAAATAATCAGAACCCGCTAAGAACAGTTGTGCATTTGTTGCTTTTGCTTGGGGTGGGTGTAAAGTAGTGAAAAAAATAGCTTGACATCTGTGTTTGGTCAGTTATCTGTGCATGAGAAAGTAGAAAACAGCACTAGATAAGAGTCTGAGAAATACAAGGTTTATTACCAACAGTTGGTTTAAACTATGTTTTAGGCTGAAATGTCTTTTTAAGAACCTTCCGAGGTTTGATATAAAGTTTGTACTGGCTAAAATCACCAAACAAGCTGGACAGGTCTACCCAGGAAGAGTGAATAAGTAACCCCCTCTCAGCCTGAGCATAACATTAAACTCCCAGCATGCAACAAACTTTACATTTAACCATCCAGGCTGCAGCGCTTCCCTCTTGTACATGTATGTAATCATTCCCTTTGTCTTCTGTTTCTGTCTTTCCTCTGCAGACGAGCTCACCTGCGACTGTGTCTGGAGCGGTTGAAGGCCCTCATACCCCTGGGACCCGACTGCAACCGCCACACCACCCTGGGCCTGCTCAACAAAGCCAAAGCACACATAAAGGTAAGGACAAGGAGCCCACCCCGAGCTAAAGTCCGTCCTTGATGACTTAGTTTGACACATGAATATGAACCATAGGGTGAAAGAAGAATTTAAGGAAGCAAAATAGCAAAACCAGTGGTGTCATCAGAAAAATTTGACCCCCAAGAAAGAAAAATGTGATGATGATACACAAAGTATTTTGCAACAGAGCTGAGCAAAGATGAAAACCAGATAACAATGTGCTTAAATGGCAAATTGTGCTAATAATAAGTTGGTACAAGTGCGCTAAGATGCACTGCTGGTATGAACATTAATCCCTGCACATTCAATGACCTACTCCTGGAATCACTACATAATTCATCTGTGTTGCTGCAGAGGCAGTGATGTCATTGCACAAATGTGTTGGAGATCAAACTGATTGCATGTGCTGGTGGTTGTTGATGCCATTTTTATTCAAATTTTCATTCACTGGGTTTTCATCACAAAACCCAGACACTTGGAAGATTATGTTTAGTTTATGAATGTGTAAATAGAATTGATCCGATGAAGGGAACAGCAAAATTACAGTGCATCTATAATGGAGGGATTTGACTGCAGATATTTTTTTTGATTGAAGTGAATAAGATAAAAAAAAAAGAGTATTTTTCTGAAGTTGCATGATGTGTTGAATTTGCTCTCAATCATGTAAATACAAATACGCACAGAATTCCATTCACGAGTTTAGACAAAAACAAGGCAGTATCTATCTGGTCACTGACGATTCTTTCCCTGACTAGTTTTGAAAAGCATGTAACACGTTAAGACATCCTGCCTCACGCTTTCCCATCCACTTTAAAATCAGGCATGTGACTGCGTGAGATTGAGCAGTGTGCATGTAAAAAGCCTGGCATAGTGTGCATTCATATAACAGAGAGGGGAGGCATAAAGCTGATATTGTTATCATGCTGCCCCCCCCAACTACCACTACTGCCACCACTCTGCACTTCTGCTGCTGTCAATTGGAGTCTCTCCATCTCTTATTGATGGCCTATTGTTGTGGTCAGTCGCTGGGAGTCACACTCGTCACTGTCAGTGACCATGACGTGAGGCTTCGAGGTTAGAGCACAACACAGCCGTATCAGTCCCTGCCACGGCCCCTCGCTTATATGTAAATGACACAAGGCGTAAACAGAGGCAGGAGTGAAGGAGGCAACATGGCGTAAACAAGGCAGGTGAGGGAAATCATTTAACTGGCAGGAGGAAAATCCCAGGGACACAACAAGTTTAGTGGTTGACTGCTAAAACAGGTGCTGGGGAAAGTTTGTTTTGTGCTGCTGCATTTGTAATTCTGATAGCCTTTTGATATGGAAAGAATGTCCTTACATACTTTTCAGACTTTACAGAAACATCTATCTCTTCAGTATGTGAGCATGAAGTTGTTCTACCTGCTTTCCTTCTCTCAGTCTTATCTCCTCTATATGCTACTTCGCTGTATCGCTCTCAATCACTCTTTGCACCAAGCTGCTGTTTTTGGCTCTCAAAATCATTTTTGTCTTTTGCTTACCCCTACTCTTACACACACACACACACACACACACACACACACACACACACACACACACTTTATCTTTAGAGTCTAGTCTCACTCTGGGCCCTGCTACACAGAATTCACCTTTCCTCCCTCTCCCCCTTCTCTTTGTCCGGAGCAGAAACTTGAAGAGGCAGACAGGAAGAGCCAGTACCAGCTGGAGTCTCTGGAGCGCGAGCAGAGGCACCTCCAGCGCCAGCTGGAGCTGCTGAGGGGAGGCAGCGGTGCTGCAGCCCAGAGCAGCCCGGGTGAGGGTGAGAGGATACGCATGGACAGCGTGGGCTCCACCCTCTGCTCCGACCGCTCTGACTCTGACCAAGGTGAGTGAGGCCGCAGTCTTTACACAGGATTTTAATTTAGTGACTACAGGGCCATCAGACCCTCCAGCTGCTCTCGGGCTAATTTTGCGACATTGAAGTTGCAGCGGCCAGAGTCCCTCCAGGACTGTGTGTGAAGTGAGGTGTTGCTGGAAATAATCAACACAAATTTCGTGGAGAGAGGTTTAAAATGCAAAAGCTCCCTGAAGGGATTTAAAGTAAATTTTGGTTAGTTGAAACAACTAACAGCCAAATCTGCAAACATGGATTAGTTTTTATTTCAGCCTGATTCTACAGAGTCAGGTTGAATCATGTTAAATACATACATATTTATAGTGATTATATTAGTCATATAGAACTAAGTGTTTGACTATTAGTCAATACAATCTGCATTTTATATTTAAGCATATTAGTGTATGATACATCTTTCTCCATTTGATATTGTATTGCTGAAAGGATATACTGTCCAGTGTGCACTGATATTTTGTGGTTTTAATATATTTGTATATTGTCATCATATTACATGAAATGACCGAAGCCAACAAATTAATCTAACAAGTGTCTGCATGTCTCTATTGTTGAAAAAAAATACTAGTGTGCTAAATCTGCAGCTAAAAATAGCCCCTAATAAATAAAATATTATTTCATGTTTTGGTAACGCTTGCTCAAAAATGAAAGTGTCTCTTCGTGGCACATTTTTAAGATTTATATTTTCAGTAGCACACATGGGCTGTGGGCTGTGAGTTCTACTGATGCAGAACAGGGACCAGAAAATAGACAGACGCATTGTTGGTTTTGGTCTTTTCATGGGATTCATTAAGATTATGAAAAATATTTAATCTAATGAGTCTTGAAGCATCCCCAGTATCCTACTCTATTTTCCACTACTCTTCTGTCATTGCCACGAATGTACCTGCACAATATCTGTTTGTTAGTCACAATTAAACAGTTTGCTTTCCCTCTCTTCTCTCTCCCTCCGCCCCCTCTCTCTCCACCTCTGCTTCCTCGGCTGCAGAGGAGATCGAAGTGGACGTGGAAAGCACGGAGTTCTCCCATGGAGAGCTGGACAGTGTGAGCACAGCCAGCACCAGCGACCTGGACGACCACAGCAGCCTGCAGAGCATGGCCAGCGACGAGGGCTACTCCTCCTGCAGTGTCAAACTTGCCTTCTCCTCCTAGAGCCCCACACCACCACCACCACCTCCCTGCCAAACCCGCCTGCCCTCCGATCCGTTTATCCAACTGGCCATGCCTACATACACACACCCAGTCACCTGCGCCTCCAGCTAACGGCGCTCCTGTCGCTCCTGTTTCTCGGCAGTGCCCCCTCCTGCTCCTAGCCTTTAGCCCCCCACCTCCCCTCTACTGTTGAACCCACCTCTGAACTTTGAGCCGCCCCGACACCAGGGACCCAAACACAGCGACATGAGACTGCCAGTTGGTTTTAATCCTCCTCCAACAGGAGATCAGAGACTTAAAATAATTATACGTCATATTGATTTTGAATAATTGATTTTAATTCTTTAATTTCCTTGAACTGTCAAATGTCTGAATTTTTTAAAGATACACAACCCCTGATTTGATCCAAATGCACTTAAATTCTTTTGATATTGAAATAATTCAGAGTTTCTGTTCGGGTCTCTCTCCTGTGGGCGGGCGTTTGTGTGTGTGTGTGTATGTGTGTGTGTGTGTGTGTGTGTGTGTGCGTGCATGTGTGTGTTTAGAACTGGTCCTGTGTAAGGTTCTGGTGTTGGGCCTGGATAAACGGGAGCACATGTAATCTGGACTATATTGAACACCGTGGGTGAACTTTGCCATATCAACACAGCTTGGCCCTGATAAACGTCCCTTCAGCCCCAAATTGAATCCTTTGTCTTATTGTTTTTTTCATTACCTCTGCTCGACACTGCAAAAGCTCAGACACTCGAACTGGTGCTATTGTGAAACAAACCAACGGGGGGAGCAGATCACATCCACCACCACTGAGCTTTTAAAGCAAAACAAAGTGTGTCTGCTGTGATCGTTTCCAGCCAAGCACGGAGGAAAACAACCCCCCCAGAATAATGGAGGGAAAGAAAAAACATTCCTGTCGAATGTGGGTGCTCAGTGCATTTTCAAAGAGTGGAAATTGTAACTTGTGTGTGTGTGTGTTTTGTTTTGGTTTCTTTCCCCCCCCTCCCCCCTCGACAAGCAGCTACAACAAGCTATCCTGCACTTGCCTACTTTAGAGCTGTCCACGGCACAAACCAAGAAGTGAAAAAAAAATCACAAAAAAAAACAACAACAGCAACAAGGAAAAAGTCCAAACAACAACAAACTTTGGAATAGATGTCCATCCTCTTTCCAGCAGTAACAAGCAATAACTCTTGTAGTCGTTTTTGTCTCGTCAGTTTGAACTCCTTCCCAGTTTTATTTTTTCCTCCCTAAAGACTGTGTGACCGTCCAAAAAGCAAATTTCTTTTTTTTTTGTACATACAAATAGTTTAATAAATTAAACTTTAAAAATGAGTTTTAAAAAAAAGGTAGAGCTCATGGATAGAACTGTTGCCTCTGTTACTGTTTGACCTGTGTTTATTGTGCATTACAAATTCAGTTTGGGAAAGATTTTATCTTCAGAGCGGCGGCGGATGCGGCGTGGATGCTGTTACCTTGTTTAGTTTTTGCTGGTGGAAACATTGGAAAGTTACTCATTGTCTTGCTGCGCTGACAAGGAAAAAAAGAAAACTCTTCGACGTGATGAAAACAATAGAACAACTTCCCATCCAGTTGCTGAAGAAGCGACCCAGTAGGACTTCTGTTGAAGAATGCTGAGTCTGTGTGGCACTCCTTTTATTTATTAGACTTTTTTTCTCTTGTTTATAATGTTCACGAATACGGGGGGAAAAGCTGTAATATGGCATTCCACTGGTGGTCAGGTGATCTGTGGGGGGAAAAGTCTGAAGTGTGGGGAGAAGAAAACAGGTGATATGATGTCAATGTTCGCCATCCCAACTCCACTGGCATTAAGAATTGCACTTCAGCCACAGTTATCTATATGTTTTTTGGTTTTTTTTCTTTTCCGCTGTCATTTGTTTCTCTTGGAGCTCTCATTGAATCCTTTTGTATGTGAAAGAAACAAAAAAAAAAAACACCGGCCTTTTAAATATTTATTTCTCAATCCCTCAAAGAACACAAGCGATGGGGATAAAGATGTTAACTTATTTTGGTTCTGTCTTATTTTACTCCTCTTTTTGACGCTTATTCCTCATTCCTTATTTTAAGAATTGTATATTTTATGGGGTTTTGTTGTGGCGGGGAGGGTGGGAGGGGATAAGAAATGTAGCCATTTTGTTTTAATTTTTTTTTTTTGTTGTTGTTTTATTCAATGGACACTTGAAATGTAATTGGCCCCTAAGCTGCTCCTAGTGCTGAGCCTCGCCTGTTTAGAGTCTCCAGCCTTGTCCGGAGGCGACTCCCCAACAACACGCTGTGACCGTAAATACAGACCTGAAACAACTGGCCAAGCTGAGAGACAAAAAAAAATGGCTTCCCTCAGTATCTAGCTTGATACAAGGTGTAACATTCACCGTCTCCTGTCCGGCTGTTTTTGTGGGGGTTCTCTCTGCACAAGGCTTATCCATAGCCAAGACTTGACTGGCAAATATTGAGCCAGCTACTACACAATAAAGGGGGTCTAAAACTCCACTTTCCTCTATTGGGAGGATTGTAGTCTCTATTAGACTCGTGTTTTAGTTGACAAAATGTGTCTTACATTTACAATACAAGACCTCTGAGTGAGGATTTAAAGAATAAAAATAAAAAAGAACAAATCCTTTGGCTTTCTCTGAAGGACATCATTAAGGTGTAGAGTTTGTAAGCTCCTTGCAGAGCTATGTTGAGGTTGTTGGACTTGGCACTGAATCAGAAAGTCACCACTTTTGGTGCTTGACTATAAACAAATACTGAAAATGCCAAAACCACCTCAGAACACCTCAGTGTCCTCTCTCTTTATCTCTCTCTCTCTCTCTCTCTCTTTCTGAGGGACAGTTTACATTTATTCTTCCCCTGTTTAAGTTATTAACCTTCAACTTCTCTTTGTTTCTGTTCGACGTCTCCATATGTTGGGTTTATGAACCTGCACTGCTGACAGGAAAAAGGTCCCGTGTGTGACGACAAAATGAATTTCACTCCTCATGCAGACCTGGATCGCATCCTAGTCGTGTTTTAACCTGCTTGCGAGTACGATATCTTAACTACATCGGGACGATTCTGATGGTGTGTGAAAAATGTCTGCCACTCACTGTATTGTCTCATGTGGCAAACTCCTCTGATCTTGTATTCCAAGAAGGGATAAAACAATCTATAAGAACTGATTTTACTGAAGCCAGGTCTGTTAGATATGAGATGTCTGGAGAGTATTTGTCATAAAAAGACGAGTATGTCCAGTGTAAAGATAAAATAAGTGTGTAAGTGAAAGCTCTTGGATCAGCCCAAGTTATAGTTGGAAGGACTGACAAAGAGTTTCAGGCTATGCTGCAGATTCAATAGCATATCTTCATAAGCTGGTGATCACAAAGCTATATTTTTACCGTTGTGTGTAAGGGTAGGTTTAGACATGCAGCCCTGACTGTGGATCAGGTCAGGGGTAACTTTCCAGGAGTGTTAAGGTCCAGTTTTTGCAGCTTGGCCAGAAGTGCACCAGCCCGACGAAGCGGAAGCTGCGGCTGTCTTTTGTAAACCACACTCCGTTCTGGCGTCGGTCTCACAGGAGGTTTGACTATGAGCAGACGGGTCCACGAGGTCAAGTTAGCCCAACCAATCGAGCAGTCCCGCGTAGGGAGTCCTCCCGTTGTTCCGAACCTGTGGCCATCCTTTGTAAAACATGCAGTCTGATGATGATTCTAGCTGTGTAAGTTGAAGATGCAATACTTACAATAAAAACACCAAGATTTTCAAACCTGAACGACTCAACCGGCCTCTTTATGCCCCGACATGTTTCAATGCTGAATGCAAAGCAGCGACTGCAAAACAAGAAAAACTGTAATACCAGGCTTTATTATGCATGATCTGTGATCTATGAGTTATGTTATCCAAATGATTACCACTGACCACAGAGGCATAAAACTAGTTTTATGCCAAGAATCTTTCTGTCATAGACTTAATATATCACAGAACAGTGGTTCCCAAGATCAAGGTCGGAACCCCTTCAATCTGTTACAAGATGATTATGTGAAAGAAAAAAATAGCATCTACTCCAAATGAGTTTTTTCTACTAGAGAATTTCACCTCCTCAAGTCTGTACATATTCACACTTAACAACATTAGAAGCAATAATGTCTCCAGTTGAACCACTTAGAGCTTGTGAACAAATGCAACCTTCGAGGAGGGGTCTCAAGTGGATACTGCTGCATTTTAAGGGGTGACGAGCCCAAAGCCTTTTTACCACATTCATACAACAGGTGTCACTGAATAGATGCAACTCAAAGAGCATTTAATTTATTTTGACTTTAAAAATATGCTTCATAATGACTAAATTCCTGTGTGTGCAGTGTGAAAGTTAACCCCAGAAGAAACAAACAACAAGATCTAAATCAAGTTATGCTTTTTCTTGAGCTTTCAACCATGTCACAGTCTAATGAAGTTTGCCAAATAAATTAAATTAGAGACAAACAATCAGTAGAAAAAGTCTGACAACTGAGCAAATTCCACACAACAGATGCTGCTGAGATCCCTGGGGGAAAAAAAAGAAAAAAAAAGATTTCAATCCTGTTAAAGATTAAAATGCACGAGTGAAATATTAGATTCTCTTCATTCAGCTTGAAACACTTTAAAATAATAATAATAATAATCTAAAAAATAAATGTCAGTCAAGTAGAGTCAAGGTCCCTCAGGTTAGTAGAGCCTTATAAATCTGTTCTATGTGATATATGTTATATGTATATGTGGAATGTTTGTGTGACATGAGTCAGATTTACAGCAGCGACAACAACAGCAAGATAATGTGAACCAGGCTTAAAGCAATTATCACTTCTTAATTAAAAAAACATCTTTGGAGATGGCCACTGTTCTCTGTTTTCTGCTGTCACATTAGTCAACATCCTGCATGTCAGACTTCCTCCAGCCGTCTGCACGTGCCGTAAATCTGTCAAAGATCACATGATGTCTGTGTGATCAAAGCAGCCTTGTGGGGAGAGTGGCAGGATTTTTTCTTTTCTTTTTCTGCAACAGGCCACATGAGCATCCACCACATGAGATATTCTTCTCAAGTGATCGCAGCTTGTGAAAAATGGTTGAGAGGCTCCCAGACCTCCCAAGTTGTACAAAACCACCAGGCCACAGTGCAGCGAGAGACGCGGTGATAATGAAGATGTTGCTCCCCCAGTGACACGAGAAACTCACTGTAACTACAAATAATCTGGTTTGGATTACAGCTCCACATCGGCTCTCACTGCCGAGTATTGGCTGTGTCCGTCTGTGTTGCTAATACTGTCTCAAAAAACATGTCACATCTCAAACTAGAAACTAGACGTGTGTGAAAAATGAAAAGAGAAGCATGTGTAGTAAAATGCAGGTTCACACTTGTTTTGCATGTTGAAACATATAATCAGTACCAGTGTCAATACCAATCAATATCAGTCATTGGTCACACTCCATGCATTGCTCGTGGTCTCATTGTTCATCTCAAACAAAAATACCAGCTAACGTATTTTATTGAGGGTTTTTCAGAGCAGTAATTATTTCATGATGTGTGTTCGATTTGGGGATTTTTCATTACACACAAGTTAGTCCCAAAAAAGAAAAGTTTGTTGTTGATGAACCTAATGTTCTCTCTGTCCTCTCCAAAGCTGTCAGAACTTTTATTTTCAGAGGGACCATTTGGGCAAAGCCATGTTGTTGATGGTGCAGTGGCTGTGGGAGGCAGTTACACATCTGGCTTGTTTGTTACATGTGTCATACTGAGAGAGATGCTGCCACCTAGAGGACAAAAACAGTCAGTGGTTCCTGTTGATCAGCCTGTCATCAACTAGCAGCTGAACCTTTACTTTTATGACACAAAGGGAAAAAAGCAGTCACTGTGTGTATTTTGTGCTATGTGTGATTATTAATGGTAGTGAAGAACATGATCAGCACATGTGGTTAATGATAGAAATTAACCCATATCTAATAATGAAAAGTAATGAAACTATTCATCCCATTCAAAACGAATAAATCTCCACTTCCACTTGCTAATGTGTTAAAACCACAGACTCTTTATAAGCAGTCTATCTTTAAAACAAATGAAATGAATAAATTCATCATTCAGAACTATTCAACTGCTGCAATTTAAAAAAAAAATCACTACTGAAAAAAATGAACCTTTGTCTCTGCTGCTGTTCACTCTGACGTTATTGAACCACCAGGTCAATGATTTTTCTTTTCATAGTTATTCTACCGAGCCTAGTGGGTGGTCTCAAAGATTCCCACTCAGTCAACCTTCACAAATATATTTTTGTGACCAGTGATGGATTTAGCTCTAAATTGATTTTTGTTTGTTTGTTTTCGGTGCATTTTTAGTTACATAGTCCAGTGTTTTTGATTTAGGTTTTTTTAGTCTTTTGTTCAGGCATTGCTTCAGTGGCTGGAGGTGTGGTCTTCAGGTGCTGGGGCTCTCCACTCACAGCTGCATCCCATCATCACTGACAGCTTTAAAAACACTTCTGATTTCACCTGCAAGCTGCCACATTGTCCCTTTCCATGCTCCCTGTCTTTGCCCATGTTCTCTAGTGTTTCTTTGATCTTCTAGTGTTTGGTATTTCCAGTGTTTTTTTCTCCTGCATTCATCCTTACCTATTCCACCTGCATGTCTCCTGCTATCCAGCCTCAGCACCTTCCAGCCTCCATTCACTTCCTGTGTCAATCAACTTTTTGTTTGTCTTGTATCCTGGAGTTCCTTTATTTGATAAATCCCTTTTATCCCTTCACCCCCGACTGCGTCTCACTCCTGGGTCCAGTCAAGATAAATTATTCCAAATCACCAAATTTGGACGTACATGATTTTTACTGGACAGAAAGACAAATGTAGAGGAGTAGAAAGTACAATACACAATACATTTATTATACTAATGTGTACAAGTACACTGCTGCTCTGTGTAATGTTGCAAAAAATAAATCTTTTTCTGTTTTCTGATATGAATTTAGTTTTTAAGATATGTTTAAAGCAGGAAAATAAACCGGGTAATCAGCTATTATGAGACAAAATGAAGATGAATGCAGACCGAGGCTGCAGGACTGACTCAGACTGACTGAATACGATGACAAATTGTCTTCAGCTACATGTTATTGCACCACTAGGCTGCACTAAAGCACTGTGAATGCCGCAGCTGAACATCCAGAGTAAACTGTGACTCCCACGCCAAAGAGTGAGAGAAATCCAAAAAACAGCAGCTACATGTTTTTCTATAAAACACCGGAGTGTGAGTTTGTGCTTTACAGTCATATGCTGTGAAAATCAGACGTGAGAGGATCATTGAAGACTCCTTTGTCCCCTTGAACAGAGAACCATTGATGCATAAATAGATCATTAGACTTCAAACCAGAAGCTTTTTATTTGTTGAACATGTTTAAAAAAAGGTTGCAGTTCTAGAAGACACTGTCATTGTCACATTAAATTCACACAGTTCTGAACTGAGGTTTTGTTTTTTTTTTCATTTAAAAGGAGGTCCAGTGTTTTGTGTTACGCAATGGACCGGCCGCTCTGAACATCTGACGAATTCCAGTGAGCCCTGTCTGAATTTCATCATCTTTCAGAAGAAAACCCACACGAACCTTTCCGAGGAAACACTGATGGCTCCTTTCCCATTGATGTTTGTTTCCTCAGAACGTTTTAAAAACAATAATAAAAAGCAGCTACATCATAGCTCAACCTTGCTTCAGTCAGTAAACTGGAGATGCGTCAAAAAGGAGGCAGGCAACAGCTTTTTAAAATTTCCTTCTAGGCTGACAATCAACACACTGTGCTGTAATAAAGAACCTTATTAAAGCTGCAGGAAACTCAAAATGATGAATTTTTAATTATTTACGTGTTAATCATTTCACTGTTCTTGCCATCAGCTCCCAGAAATGTCATTTATAATTGCTGTTCCCCTGCTGCTTTTCCCTGAACTGAGAACTGCAGGAGCAACTGTATGTATGAAATATGTTCATGCATGGTTTTATGGTACAGCAGCATTTACACACAACTCAAATGTAGATGTTCCATCAGATTTCACTGACTCCATAAGGGTGCTTCACTCAATGATCTATCTAATCAGTGAGTGATCACACCTGAGACACCAGGTGAAAGTATTAAGCTGCTGTTGGTGAGAGAGTTCAGAAAGGACCAGGAATGAGAACCACTCAGTCAGAAACTATTAAAATACACAAATGTTCAAGAGATGTAGATGTTAAACATTTATTTTTGCAGTGTGTTTCTGCATGTTAACACTGGTTCATGCGCTTGTAAGTAAAAATAGATTTATTTTTGGAAAGGCACTTCAGTCAAGGTCACCTCTGGCTCCGACGTCCTCGAGTCCTTTGGATAGCCTGAAAAGCATTTTTTGGCCACTTTGAACAGAGCCCTAAAAATACTGAGGCAGCTTTTTTGCAAGTGCTTTGGATCATCGGTGCTCGAATTAGAGCAGCCAAACCCTTCCACAGACGAAAGTCCTTGAAGGTCACGTGGGTCAGGTGAGCGCGAATCTCACACGGCTGCTGCTCATCACTGACGGCTGAATCACTGGTTATGCATACAAACAGAGAAAGTAGGCTAATTAAAATGTTTCTGGCGTGCTTTCGGTTTCCTGGATTGAAATGAGAGAGCGTGACTGTTGGCTGCCTCTGCCGCTTGTGAGGAATGTCACAGGAGGAGCTCTACTCCACTTTCACTGCCTCCGTGAGTCATACTCTGGACCTCATCTCCATATCGTAGTTGTTGTTGTTTTTCAACCCCCCTCCACTTCGCTTGCTGAGCGGCAAACCCATGCAGCCAATTACTGCGCTGATGGAGCAGTAGTGGGAGTCTGAGGGGGGGATATGAGGAGGTGAAATGAAGCAGGCCAGTAGGGGTGGGGTAGCGTGTGGGGATATGCTGGGGGGGTGTGGGGTGGAGGGTGGCGGTGGCGGTGGCGGTGGGGGTTCCTCCAGTGATGCGCATGAGTCATCGTCCCCACGGCGACTGGGCTTCTGACATCACGGCGGCCTTATCAGTGGAGAAAAGCAATTCCCCACAAATGTCCTTCACTGCTGATGGACGAGGGTGGCGGGTGGGGTGGGGGGGGGGGGGGGTGCTCGCAGCACAACAAATTACGTCACGTCTCTGAGGTGACTGGCGGCATGTAGTCCAGACCTGAGGTGTGTTATAATTCTGAAATGAAGAGGCAGGTGTGTGTGTGTGTGTGTGGCAGTGTGTCTGTGTGCATCAGCGTGACAGACAGTGAGAGTAATTTTAGTTGCAGGGATGAGGGCCAGTTTGGAGGCTGTTCGACGTCACGGCCTGACCAGGCTCCGGCGCACCCAATCAGCCCCCTCCCTCCCTCCCTCTCTGCTGTGGGGTTAGTCATGCTGTCAGGGGTGGGGAGACCCAGCGGGCACAAAGGTCCCTCCTTCACTTCACATAGTCCAGTTATCAGTCGTCGGCGAGCGCATGGATGGAAACGGCATGACCTGTGAGTCACCCGGTCGAGTCAGGATCATCGAGAGGTTTCAGGCGAGATGCTCCTTAGCAGCCAGTTGCATTCAAGTGTCTAATCCGGCAGGACGAGAAGGAGCTCTGACACACGGTGAAGGTGTTTGAACAGGTTTCTCCTCAACGGCCCAGAAGTCACAAAAAGGTCATTCACGCTAAAACAGGTCTCTAAATGAGTTGCTTCCAAATGACCAAAGGGTTTGTTGAGTTGCCTCCAAAGCCCACAGCAACTGCACATTTATACATTTTTCATTCCAGGCTGATGTACATAAATAGCTCCTGGCCCAAAGCATGACTCATGTACGTTAACACTAATGTGTAGTGGTGTTTTTTTTCTGCTCATTTTTGATGTTGTCGCTCAACAAATGCTTTATCTTCCCTCGTTTTTGTGTTGCTCGGACAAGCCTCCAGCACAGAAAGTGCTGTATGTATTTCTTGAATCAATGTGATTTCCATAATTGGAGCGTCCATTAAAGTGTCTGGGGAGGCGGAGAGCAGCTTAATAACACAACAACTGGTCCCCGTATCCCATTTACACTCCCATAAATACATTTCCTGTTGAGCAGATGGGGAAGGTCTGATGAGAAGGACGGACTGTTTGTTACATCTCGAAGAGAGGAAATAAATCAAAACACATTATTTTTCCTGTCTCCCTTCAGGAAGATTTACTAGCATCTCAAGTATATTTGCACCTTCAATGAAGAAGCACTCTGTGCAAGTGCTTCATTACGTTCACGCCTGCAAAATAGTGACACACTGAGGAGAAAAAAAAAAGAATCTCCGCATCTTTCTCCACCTCGTCTTGTGCGTTGCTTTGTGCCAAACACAAGTGGCAATCATGTTATTTTCTTCTGTGATTCACCAGGTAATTCAGCAACTGTCAAACAGGCCTGGTGAAACATAAACGGACGAGTAGAAGTGACAGCGGCTCTGGTCTTATCAATGAAAGTCATCTGCAGCTCATTTAACCAGAGATTGTGTCTGGTGGAGATAATTAGATCAGTCACCGATTTAATATCTCAGCACAAGTGATCGTACATCACTCTCTGACATGGACTCTTTCTTTATCGGCACCAGGATGTAGCGAAGTAAGTGAGCGCTTCTTATTCTCCTCTGACGTTTTAGTGGAAAATGGCCTTCGCTGGATTTTGAGTTCAGGAGAATAGAAGATGCCTGGCGTGCTTTCAGCTGTGTGATCAGACATTATTAACATGTTTTCACCTACTTCGCATTTGGTGAAAATACTTTAATTATGTTAGCTCTGCTTAAGACCCTGGGAGTTTTTTTAAAGAGCAGTTTCATCAAAGTAAATGGAGATTGCTGGTAGTGGCAGCTTTGCTCGGTGTATCATTTGCACACATTTTTGCACCTTGTCTGTATCTGACAGATTACAGTGGGGGTAGAGAGCGAGGGGGGCGACATGCAACAAAGGTCACATCTACAAGACATTGTACAGCATAGTAGACCATGACAATGTAGGGGTGCCCTAAAACCACTATGTAAAGTTTCTGTATGTGCTGCTTCTGACAGAAACGCCAAACATTATGACATGGAAAACAACCAATCAAATGATTAAAGCTTTTTACATTAATCTACAATGATAAATCAATAGCACTATCACTCTGTTGAAGGCAGAGCTCTGGGCAAAATGGACAACTGTGCTATGACCCTCAAACGGTCAGAAGGCTCCATGTTCACCACAATGATACTGTATGCACCACTGTATCGCAATATAAACTGATATTACAAGAGCTTTTAGGTGACACCTGCATTATCTGATAATCTTCAGGCCACATTGGAGAGGCTTAAAATCAACCTGTCTTCCAAATATACGACAAAATATGTCATTTACTCGTGTCTTCCAGTGTTTTCTGATCTGATTCTGTTTTATGATGTGACAGTTCTGATGTTAATGTTTGATTAAGTTTAGGTGCAAAAAGTGACTGTGTTGGGTTTTGAAAAAAGTTCATGGTTGGGTTAAACATTAAACATACTTGTGGTCAAAGTTAGCTGATGATCGTGGTCAAAAAAATAACATTGACTAAAGACTGACAAGTCGGTTATCAGTCAAAAAAGTTGGAAAAGTCGCTTCAGAGGGCACGGTTGGTTTACGTTCGATTAGAAGCAGTTTGTAAGTCTTTCTGTCCAAACGTGTCGGAAATCCAAGGCGTCATAGAGAGAGGAGGTGTCACATCATTTAAATCTATAACAGCTCACATATTAAGACCCTGCTGGAAGACATTGATTGTGTTTCACTTGGTCGCTCACATGAAAAGTGCCAAACTGGTTGTGTAACAAATTAAAAAGGAGAGTTCAAACCCTTTCTCACCTCTGCTCCACTGGACCATCGCAGCGTGACGCAGACACAAGACTCTGATTGTCGCTTTTGTGATGTAATAGAAACGATCAGACACAGCCACGGACGTCAGACAGGTGTGGGAGGAGGGGGTTTCCAGCTCTGTTCAGCCGGAGTGTAGCGGCAGCCTCGGTGACACATGGAGCGGAAAGACGGACTCACAGCAGCTTTAAAAAGCATCCAGGTGTGTTTCTTACACACTTTATCCTTCAAGACCAGCTGCTTCGTCTTGATTCCCACCTGTGTGTGTCACATGACTCGTGTCTGCACCTCTAATGCAAAGATATGCAAATGACAGTCGAGGTCATTCAGCTGGAGGCAGTTCATGCAGAGGTTCATACATGACTAACAACCGGCGCTCGCCACCTTCCCGTCTGCCTGCCAGCGTGACAGATGGGCAGCCGTGACGAATCTCGTCCCTGCGTGGTTAAGTAGGAAGGTCTTTGTCTGCTGTCACCCTCCTGTTTTGCTGAGCATCGTCTCTTTAGATGCCATTGTTGCAAAAATGGGAAGTAGCACTTTGCTGATGGAGTGACATGTCATTTCCACTTTCCTCCTCTACACACACACACATCTACATAGATAACAACCACTGACACATGTAGGTGAAACACACACACACACACACTCCCATTGCGCTGACTCGGTCACGATGTAACTCGCCGCACAGACAAACTGCCCTTGTTGAGCACTCAAGGTTAGCTGTGAGTATTTCTGTCAGGCTGTCGTTACGATGATGTAAGGACTGACTGTTAGTCCACTTATTTATTTCTCTTCTCTTTGGCATGATTTGCTCCCTCCCCCTCTGTCTGTTTCACGTCTGTGTGTCATACAGACTTGTTGCTGTTTGTAGCCTCTGGAAAGGTGACGACCGCGCAGCTTTTTGGAAGAAGGCCTCAGGGATCCAGCCTCCTTGCTTCACTTGTCCTTGAGTGTGTCTCCTCTGCTCTCGCTGCTCCGTCACTCTTCGTCCACACTGGATGAATGTGTGACATGATAGTGGGCACATTTTGAGTGGGAGGATATTATCTATAATATATTTGGGTCTAATGTATCAATGGGATTTAAGGTCCCTAAGGTCCTTACACACCGGGAGCGTTTTTGCATGCGATTAATTTGGACGTCTTTTTTTTTTTTCGAACTTGTATCCTGTCAATACAAGCGTACACATCAGCGACGTTTTCTCGTCAGGCGATATTGCGGCATTTATTTTTTCGCATCAAGGTTGAATTTTCCGAAGTTTCCTGTGTGTCCACTTCTGACCAAGATTACGTGTTGTTGAGCCATCACATTCACTGGTGTATCTAACATGATTGTTAACGTGTCGGAGAACAGAGTGCTTTTTGATTAAAAAAACAAAAAAACATAAAAATGACAAGGATAACAACCTGAAGGACAACTTGTGGAGAGTCATAGCGTCGGATCTCACATGTGTGCTTAAACAGTTTGTTAAACGTCTTTGTTTTAACTTTCATCTATGCTAAGTAACTTTAGCTCGTAAGCTAACCTGTTCAGATAAAACGTACTATTTGCATTTTCACTGTCTCAAACTCAATCGCGTTGCTGTCACATAACAATTAGGTCTCCGATGTTACCTTTCGTCCTCTCGCTTCCTCCTAGGACACGTCTTTTTTCCCCCTCGGAAAGTCGCAAAATTGCATCGTGCTTGATAGGTATTGTCAGGCGCATCAAAATTCGCCTCTGAATATTTCACAATTTCGTGTTGTATATTCGTGTCTTTTCTGGTGTGTAAGGACCTTGAGAGGGAAGTCTTGTGTTTCATCATGCAGGTTATTAGTCTTAGGCTCATTGTCTTCTTTACATGAGGACATACAGCACAAATAACAGGCGTTTTTCACAGAGAGTGTCTCGACTTGACAAACACAAGTGTAACTAACAATATTAATTATGGATGCATTCCATTTAGGTGTTTCATTTCCTGGGTGAAAAAGATCTATTGCAGAAAGAGATTCCAGACATTTATGAATCACCATCATTGTGGTCTAACAATAATTTGCATATCTGTAAGATGAAGCATTGCATTTTGGAGTTTTCAGCAAAAAGTAGTGCACATACACTGATCAATACTTTAAATTAACAGTGGATCACATGACCAAGATGATGCTTGGAGTTACTTGCTTTGCAGTTCCCTTCTCCTCTGTGTCATGTTTTAGTGTCTATCAGCTCATTGTTTTGGTTTTACAGCCCAGAATTTTACTAGTTTTATTCATGCTTTCATCATGTAGTTTCTCGCCTCAGCTGGTCGCTTTGTTTCGATGGAGGAGATGTAAAACCCAACCCACCTCCTCAGCACCACGCAGCAGAGACACGAGCAAAAAATAGCAACTAAATTTAACATTCATCAGCTAAAGAGCAAAACATTTCCCTCAGGAGTGTGTCTCCTTTGTGTGTAATTTTAATTGTAGATGTATCCTCTGACACATGGTTTATGGCCTCTACAATAACAGAAATTGAACTTCCTATCAGTGTGGCTCTCTCTGTATGTGCATGTATACTTTTAGCATAAAGGACTGGGGCTGCTGAGGCGGAGGAAAGTCCTGTAGGCTCGGAGGGCAGGGCAGGCGGAGGGGACGGACCCAGTTGCAGCAGCTGCCCTGGAGATGTCTCACATGATAATCATCCACACTCATGTTGTTGACTCAGACTTTCAGGGCTTGGCAGGTGATGTGTGCAACCACAAGGCTGTTTGGAGAGTGAACAACGCTCTGTCAAACCCATCATGTCACATAGTTTAACATTATGAAAGACCGGAGAGGATATAAGCGGAAATCTAACAGCTATGATCCAGACATGGTGCTAATCCTAATTACACAATTGTTGCTGTGTTGTTTATATATTAAATGAGCTTATTAAAAATCCCCCAAAAAGTTGATTCACTGAACATGCACGTCTTTTCGCCAGGGCAGCAACAAACCCGCCGCCTCACACCTGGTTCGGCCGAGGCTGATTCACCGGCGTTGCACCTGGTTTGCTTTTATGAAATCAGATTTATGAATGTAGCTCTGTGTGTGCGGCACGACGGCCTGATTGCAACAGCAAATGTGTCAGCGCTGAGACAGGAACACATCATGGAAAGTGTCAGCAACACATCATCCACAGGCATCTGACTCCGTGTGTGTGTGTGTGTGTGTGAGTGAGGGGCTGAAAGGGACTGAAAATAAAGAGCCACATGACACAGATGGAACAGAGAAAAGGTGACAAAAAGGCATACAGCTGAGAAAATGTGTGAGCGTCTGACGAAATCAAAGAGAAAGAGGGGGCCGGTGAGTCACCAGTGTTGTTGGTATGTATGACGAGACGCAGCATTAGCCCAGTCATGTCTCCATCAGCCCGTCTCTCCCTCTCTCAGGATTTCTCTCTCTCTCTCTCCCAGGCCTCAATCTGCCATACCAGGACCACCTCATGACACGACAGAGCGCCGAGCCCCGGGCCATGTGACGGAGTGAAGGCGGGATCTGTGCGTCTTTCCTCAGCAGAGGCAAGCAATCATGAACACCTTAGATGGATTCTATACTGCACTCTATTTAACTGCTGAATGGTTGAGCATTTCATGTTACTATGATATAGCTATATAACATGGCTTCAGCTTGTTAAAGTGGTGTTATTTTCTCAGCCAAGGTCTGCCCTTCAGGTGATTCAAGAAAGTATTCAAATGATAAGTCTATTCAATCCATGATGCATTGTTAATGCACTGTTAACTTGGGATATGTGTTTTTTTATTTGAGATAACAAAACATGTTTGAAATGTCCAATAAAATTACCAATATTTTCTCGTAGTTCTAATTAGCTGGTTGTCTGTCAACAAGATCAAGCTCACATGTATATAATTAAAATCCTGGCATCTTAGAACAACTCAACCTGTTTTGATTCTACAGGAAAAACCAGCAGAAAAAGCATCAGTTTACTTTTCTGACACACATTTCTGGATCAACACTCTGATATTAATACAAGGATCTGCTGTGTAGCAACTGTGGGCTATGATTTGTGTTTGAACTGTCTTTATAATTGCGGCTAACATGCTTTTGGACTAAAGTGGGAGGTGTGAGGTGATTTATATAGAATTGGGAAAAACAAATGTTAAAATTATTTGTTTTGCTTAATAAACAATGAAAAAAGATTCAGGAACATTGGCAGAAGATGATTTCTTTTTCTTTGTGACCTTATATTAATTTGTGTCGTGTTATCTGGAATCGTCACTTTACAGGTAAAAAAAAAGTACACATGTTTGGTTCAAGGTGCAAGAAACTGCAAATCAACTGCAGTGTAAATGTATTCATCTTCAAGCATCTTTTCTTCTGTGTGATTAATACAAGAAAACATTTTCCTACTGATCCCTGATGCTGACAGATTCAGGTTTATGTTGGACGTGTTTGACTCATCCACCTCAGAAAGCTGCACTTCTCTGTGCACAGACGACGGAGGAATCTGCTGGAATACACCTGCTGTGGAGCCACTTTAAAAAGTTTCCATCCACTGTCGTCTCCCACAGCTCCTGTTAGTGAAGGTGTCTGCCTTTTTCAGCTTTATCACCGCTCCAACCCCTCTATTAACATATCTGCACACCAGATGACTGGTATGATGATAGAGATGACGCCCATGGAAGGATAATGACTAACTCCTCTTCTTCTGCGCCCCTAATCCTCGAGGATTGGCTATAATACTGGAGCACGAGAATGATAATTGCTACGTCAACAGCAGCACCACCACCACTCCCCCTTCTTACAGTAGAGGAGGGAAAAGTGTGTGAGTGGAATTCAAATTCAGTGTGTCGTCTCTGTGAGCTGCAGGTACACGGTTCACTGAGTGTGCGTGTGCAGGAGTGTGTTGTTCTGGTATGCAGAATATTTGCGTGTGTGTGTGCATAATAGCTAGTGTGTGAGCTGTTTTGAAAAGCTAGACCTCGTGCTCGTGTGTGCCCACGCTTTCTTGTGTGTTAGAAAACAAGCATGTGTGCGAGCGAGTGAGTGTGTGTGTGTATGAGGCTGTGTGGGTTTGCATTTGTGCGAAAGAGTATCACAGACATTCCTTTGTTGTTTCATGCTTCCTTCTCTCAGAGCATCCTCTAACCAGCCGTGCCTGCTTCAGCAACAACAACAACAACATGAGTAAAGCTGCCACCAGTCCAATTAGACGTGAGACTGTGACAGTGTAAGATCTGGTACGCCTGACACCCGGCGTCATTCACACCTTATCAAATCACAAACGGCCACTAATGAGAACTCCGCCCGGGTGACGGCACTCATGATGATGAAGGAGTCACGTTTTCGCCCGCTCTATCTGCCTCTGATCTGCAGCGGTCTCTTGATGGTGCTTTGACTGTGGTCAACAGGAAATGAGGAGGGGGTGAATCACGCTGGGAACGCTGCAGTGTCCTCACCACATATATTAATAAAGGCTTTGTGACAAGACTGGATGTGTTTTCTAAGATGTCTCCACCGCTTCATACTAAACACGACGAGTGGAGGAGTGACTTCTCGCTATCGGGCTTATTTTTGTCCTGTTTTACGCTACTTTGCTGTAGTAAAACAAAAAGTCAAAAAATGGTTAGAGAGCAAACAGGTTCACTGTCATAGTAATATTTTTGGCAACAGCAGGAAGCGGTCCTCAGAGAAAAAGCTCTAAGAACCAACTGTACACTATGTGCTCAGCAGCAACAGCACAGACGCAGTTAGTGACTAGCTGGTGAACATAGTGGAGCCAAGTGTTTCCCTCAGGAGCCGCTAAAGACCAAAAAGAGAGTTAATATTGGACTGTCCTCTGAATAATGATTCAGACACAGCTTCAGGTACTGATGAAGCCAGCTCCTATTAATATTTTAAGTTAGAGTTTTATGAGCAAATCGGCACAGATTCCACAACAGAAAGCAAATCTCACATTTTATGGATTCTCAACAAACACCTTTTAAAATCGATCTCAACTCAAAAGTTATGTAAATACAATTATTCATGCTTGCAAAGAAACATTTTAGGAGATGCTCGTGGGAAGCTCATCTTCCAGAGTTGCACAAGATTACACAAAATACATTTTCAAAATATGGACTGCTAACTAATGACACAGCTAAGGGTTATATCCAGATAAGATTCTTTAAAAAAAATCTTAAAATTGTCCAAGCAAAGCCAAAGATACCGACACTGAAGTGAAGGCATTAGAGGGTGAAACCTTGAAGGCCTCATACTAAATTATGTATTCATATTAAGACAAAATACACTGTGAATACATAAGTTGCAAAATTTGCAGCACAATTCACATTTTTCACAAAGATTTAGAAAAAACATATTTTACTTTGGTGAAAACAAGCAATTAAGGAAGAAGAAGTGCAAAACAAAGTCGGACCAAACAAGCCAATTAGGAGTCAGTGATGATCTGTTCCTACCCAAGCAACCAATGAGAAGATGCTCAACCACGTCTGGAAGCAGCGGAAGCAGGCCTGACGTTGGGGGTCAGTTTTTGTTACAGGCGAATGAAAACACACAACGTTTTGGGAAGAGAGAGAGGAAGACGTGCAAAAGTGAAGTGGGGTTCTTAGCCCAGTGGATGACGCTCTGAGGCAGGTTGTGATTTTGGTAGGTCACATCCTGTTACATCAAGCCAATTTGGGCTGGTGGGTCACCCTGCCATCTCAGTCCCCACAGGCCTGCCTCCTTCATCTGCCGGCTGAAAAGAACTGGGGGAGAAAGTCAGCCGGAGCTTTGTGTTTTGGATTGTGTGTGTGTGTGTGTGTGTGTGCATGTGAGTGTTTTGACAAAAGAGTATGAGTCACCACTTGATTATACATTAAAGCTTCTTCTTTGTGTGAGCTGCTTCTCTTTTTTTCTTCTGCTTTCTCTGCCTTGTGTTTGTGCCCGCAGACTCTCTCCTTCTCTCTCTCTCTCTGTCTCTCTTTCTCTCTGTCTCTCTTTCTCTCTGTCTCTCTAATTGACTTACTCTCTCCGTCTCTGAATATGTGTTAGTGCCAACAGGCTTGTCACAGTCTCTCTTTCTCTTTTTCTTCCTCCATCTGTCTCACTCGCCACTCTCTCTTTTTACTTTGTACATGTGTGTTTATGCCCATAGGCTTTTGTCTCTTTGTATGAGTGTGTGTGTGTGTGTGTGAGAGGGTGTGTGTGAGTGTGTGTGTGTTTCAGTTTCAGTGGGCCATGACTCAAGTGTGAGACATAGCACCACCCATTATGATATATTCCTCGTCACCAGATAGACCTTCAAACACAATGTATTGACATTATTTAGAGTTCTCATACTCCAAAATGATCAAGACATTTATTGAAATCTATATATTCAAAACATTCACTTGACCCATTTTTTTTCCCTCGGCAGAATATACCTTTTTTAACTTTATTTTTTTCTGCTCCAATACAGTTTTATTTGTGTGGCCTGAGTACAATAACCTGGATTAAAATTGTTTTCTCAAGTGTGTTACACAGCCTAATACTATTCTGCAAACACACACTTGAGAACAATGGTCACGCTTGCCTGACGTCGATACTCAGCCAAGACAGGCAACTGGTCGCAGACAAAATGCCTCTGGACTGAGATGAGAGGTTTGACGTCTTACTGGACTCTTTACACTTGTTGGTATTAAGTGTGACGCCAGCGGGCAGGTGTCCTGTGATGATGTCACTGATAACCTTGCGTCAAGCAAAGTGGAGCAGACAGAGGAGGAGGTTGTGCCGTCTGATGCTGGATGGTGCTGAATGGCTGCGAGGCTGCAGCCGCTGGTGGTTTGAGCCACAGTCTGACATCTTTGAAGTGTTCACCATGTTTACTTTAATGACTCCTAAGAGAAATAACTCTCCCTCCCAGGAAAATGTGCGTATTGCTGAAGTGCTTGTAGCGCAGAAATCCATATTTTATGGGGATATTTTTTGTGCTAAAATTGAAACTCAAGTCATGACCTTTGACCTCTGACAATTAAAAAATAGTTTGTTTCTTTGGGGAACATCAAAGGACGGTTTGTAGCCCAGATTTCAATTTATTGTGGTAGTTGTAAAAATGTTGGATTGATGAAATGAGAACATGTCATATTTAGAATGAGAATAATTAGATGTAATAGGTACAATAACCAGAATAACTCAGGGAAATAATTAGCCTTGTTCCAGACCTCTGAACTGCCTGACAGACAGTTTATCGAGTTGCAGAAATGACCAATCAGATAACTGTGGGATCAAGAAGGCAGATTCCATCTTCCTGCTTAACTAGCTATCACAATTCTTCAATCATGAAAAATGTTAACTGCTGTCAGCGACAGTTTCTGTGACGTCTGATTGGCTCAAGCAAAACAAAACAAAAACAAAAACGCCCACCAAACAGACACTGGCTAACATGAACACAATGCAAGGCTGAAAAAAATCAGGTGAAATGAGTTGGTAATTCAGTCTGATAATGAACCACATGAAACCAAAGAATATGTGCATCATACTTATTGTATAAATAAGTAGAGCATTTAAAGACGTCTTTAACTCTGCTATTAATAGTCACTACTTGTGGGTGTTGCTCTTCTCTTGTTCCCTCACACATACCACTGGGTTTAAGGTATGAAAGGTGCGCTCCATGTTTTGACGCAGTCTCTTTTCTGTGTTTGTTTACAGCACATTCCCATGAAATTACTTTATCAGCCATTTACTATGGTATGTCATTGCACAACCAGTGTGTGATTGTTTTGGTGTGTGTATGACACATCTTGTACAGTGAATAAATGCCTTTCACCTGACATAGCAGAGGTACCCTAGCGATAAGAAGCCCTGCTTTGTCTGCTTGAAACATTTCTTTCAGTTTAGCTTCAAATCAAGTTCTTCATCTGTCTGACTTTATTTTGGAATTTGATTTAACTGGACCTTAAAGTTGTAATTGCAAAGATTTCAGTCCTAGTTGATTTAGTGACACTCGTGGTTACAACTTCAAGTGCAGTTTAACGAACTCTCCTTGAGCAGATACTTTGTCATGCAGCTTGTGCAGCCAAGCAAACTCACATTGTTTTAACAAAGAAGTCGAAAATAATAATTGCAAATGCAGTCTAATTTCATTCTGCATGTAGTGTGAGCAGCTTTTAATGCAGTTGTTAACAGTAAAGTTAGCTCCCTTGCTGAGCAGCCTTACATGGCAATTGCTGAAAAAATGCTGAAATCAACTCTCCATAAAAACAAAAGCATAGAAACAGTGAAACACGTGAACTCTTGGCACAGTTACACTCTATTTAAGAAACCAATTCAAAAAAGTTCTTATCTCTCTGCTCATGCACAACTTGAGTTTCACTGTTTGAGACAGGCATTTGCCTGCATGAGTTTCCACATTTGGTTGCATGAGTGTGAGGATACAATATACTGTATTTTAATCAGTTTGTAAATGATCAGACCTGGAGATGCCACCGAGGCTCCTGTTAAACTGAGCTGCTGCTGTGTATCATCCAGGAACCTTCTGAAGGCTCACATGGTTCATGTATCGACACAGAGGCAGGAATCACACCCACATGTGCACAGACAACACACACACAGAACTACACACTCTCCCACTCTCGTCCCTCACTATCTCTTTCACACATATTTTCATGCGTATGCACACATGCAGGCTCTGCCTCTCACTCACTCTCTTACGCACATACAAGCATGCCGGGCGCCCTTAACCACTCTGAACCATATGGAGAGGTAAGACTATGTTTAGTGGTATATGATTCAGCCATCAGTGTTAAAGAGCACTGCGTATATGACTACAACCCTCCCTCTTGTCTTTGTCCAACTCACGCCAACTAAATGCTGCACCTCCTCCATACGCAAGCCAGGAGCTCAAAATAACACCTTGCCCTTCATCTCCCGCTATGAGACCTAACTTTCCTTAAAGGTCCACCCCCAAGGGCTCACGGGAGGATGCAAAGCAGTGGTGGTGATGATTGCGGCCTTAACCAACCTGCACCCAGGAGAGGCTGAGATAACAAAACTCTCCCCAGCCAGAGTCAACTGTATCTGGGTCTGACTCATCCAAAAGGCCCGAGGAGAAGGTTAGGAGAAGCCTGAGGGCGCCGAGGCAGGTGGTCAGCGTTGCCAAAGATGGCGCTAAACAAGAATCTGAGGGTGTGTATCTCACAAACAATGACTAGGTGTTTTGGTCAGACGTTATCATTTGAGCAGAGTCACAATTATGACTTATTATAGACATCACAACATCCGTGGATGAGGTGTTTGTATAACCCTCCAGGAGTCCTGGTTTTCTGAGCCTGGGGAGGAGAAGGAGGTTTATGCAAAAGGTTTAGAAAATGTCACAGAACACCACATGAGAAAAGTCTGTGTTTTAGATCATTTCTGTGCATTTTTTTTTTTTGCTTTAAATTGAAGGTTTAGAGTCAAGAGGAGAACAGGAAATGTCATGCACCAAAGGTCAATTCAGACTGGGGCCGTTGTGGTTTATATGCTCAGACCCAGAGGTCACTGGTTTCCTTGCGTAGAAAATTACCTTTTAGCATATACCAAGTGATTTTGTATGAAATGTTCTCAAGTCCAAAGATTTCCAAAGAGCAGTTGCCCAACAAATCATTTAACCATTTCAACATATGGCAGTCATTGAAAGTTAATCTGATAAGACATTAAATGGTTAACAAAGAACACAAATATATATCGATAAGAAATGTAAGTGTAAAAAAACACATGTAAGCAAAATTTCGACTTGATGATATATAGTTGTTTTGACAGTTTAAAGAAAAGTTGCTGACAGATTGATTGACTGAAAAAAAACCCTCTGTTTATAGAAACTGCACGCAGGATAGCCACGTGGCTAACAATAGAAAAAATATTCCCACTCCTGAAAACAAGTTTACCAAAAAACACAAACACAGGTGTCTCATAAAGAAAGTATGTGCATACACAACTCAAGGGGTGTGTCCTGATGAGTATTCGATAGACACGCACCTTTGGTTGGTGTGTGTACGAGCACAGGGGCGTGTCCATCAAGAGTGGTTTAGTAGACACTCCTGTGTATGTCGGTAAACTTGATTCTGTACACGTGTGACACATCATAAATCACTTAGCCGCCCTACCTGTTGGAGAGACTCGTGACTGAAACACAACAAGAAAGTGTTCGGGCGTGAGGCTGCATCTAACATTAATGAATGTTATAAAGCCAACAACATCAGTGTCCACAGAGTGACTGTAAATAGCAGAACTGTGACGAATTTCAACCAAAAGACAATGATAAATAAATCCCAATGAATATGTCAATGGACTAGTCATGGGGGAATAAGGTAGGAGTCCTGTTAATGGCACAGAGCTGTCATGGCTGAGTCACAGATCTCAGCCTCGCCTCTGAGCAGCAATCCCTGTGTTGTTAATGAAGGTGTCATCGCTCCTGGCCGCAGGCTATGAAAGTAAATGCCTCGTGTGAAACTAAACCAAATGCGTACTTCAGTCTTTATTTAACTGGGCAAGTTTGCCGAGCACACCCTCTCTTTTTCCCGGCACTATCTCGCCAAACAAAATCCCACAAAGTTTTTGCTATGTGAGCAGAGAAAAAGGCGTCATCATCGAGGCATGAAGTGACAATCGTTACAGGAGTAGTAGTAGAGAAGTAGTAGTAGAGAAATTTTGGGAAATACACTTACTTCTATTTTATTTATTTATTTATTTACAGACAGCTCTATTAGAAGAGTTACCAGAACCTCGAAAGCTCACCAATTAAATCTTTATCTTTTTATAAACATCTACTTATAAAAATCAAAGTATACCAATGACTCAACAAGAAATCAACAATTACCCAAAATGCTTCAGGTTAGGGTGAGTTCTTGATCATGATTGGTTGAGAAAAATATGACTCATGAAAACATCACAGAATAAAGTTTGCTCACGTGAAAGTCTGCTTGGAAAGTTTCTTCTGCAACAGCAAACTGAATCTGGAAAACTGGGAGAAAACAGATGTAGGAAAAGGGACTTGAAGGTGTTTTCCACTGGGTGTTTCACTTTCAAGCTTATGTTTCCTGATGTTAAACCTACAGATGCATCGCTCTCACCTGCCTAAGCAGGAACCACATGCTATATATTTTAAGAGACCGAGCTTATTTCGAGAGAAAATCACACTGAAATCACACCTGTTAACTGTCACAGTATAACCACATCCCCTGTTTATGTTGGCTGCTCGGCTCTTCTGCACACGCTGATGTTCCAAGTGCAATCGCAGACTCGGAGTAAACAGTTCATGTGTCAGGATGAATTACAGAAAAACCAGCACCCTGTAAAACAAGAGCTCCACTGGACCGTCAACCAGTCGTCCAGCTCGAAGTCCAATCAGCACTTCTCCCCAGATGGGATCCCAGTTGCTACCGTGCATCAGCCTCGTCATCCTCACCGACACCAGTCCCCGTTATGATCGTTCTCTCAGCTCACGCCTAGTTTAACAGCCAGGTCGGCTGCGTGCGCACACGGCGCACCGTCCTCCCGCCCGGCGGCTCTGCGTGACGCGAGCTGAGCTCTTGGCTCGGGGCTGCGGCCTGCTGGGAAGAAGCAGAAGCCAGAGGAGCAAAGGAACAGATTGGACAAGATTACTCACTGTTGTCTGACTCTGAGGCAGGCCTGTTTGTGCAGGATGTTGGTGGGTAAACAGGGAGAACAAGGGGCCTGGTGTGTCAGGCCCAGATACCCCCCAGCACGTCTGCTTCCTTCCCCCCAGGATCCAGACAACTTGGTGGGGAGGGGTCACCCTGAGACGGGAGATACGGATCAGGTCAGAGAGAAATAAAAGTAAGCAATAATTGAACAACTGATAAGGAGGCTTGTTTGCTTGTTCTTACATATAGTTCACACTGTTATCCACTTCGTATTAAATCAACTCCACTGAACTGTAGAAAAGGAAAAAAAATCTAGTGTGTCAGTGCTTCCTGACTGAAAACAACCAAAGAAAGAGAGATTAGATTTAATGTTAAGGCAACAATAATATGGCCCTTTCTTCATTTTTCTATATTGTTGTATATGTTGAAAACCTCTCTTCAGCTTTTCTTACCTGGGCTGACAGATGTTATAGATGTACATTTTACTTTCCCTACTTAACTACTCACTTAATCACATGCAAGATGGAGGCTGCAAACCACAGTCTCTGGCGTCTTGCACTTTGGACGCCCACCTTCCGCCCCGACTGTATTCTTTTGTGTAAACTGTTACTGAATTAATCAAAATTAAACAATTCTGAAGCAAAGGCTCTCTGTGCTTGTGCTGTTTTACACATTGGCATGAATGTGTATGAAATAAACAGTGATAAACTATAACTGAACTAGTCTGTGTGCATTAAAAAAGTATTCCCCAATACTGCAACATGAGAAAATTGTAGATGGCTTAAACATAGAAATTTTCAGCATTAATTCAATGGCTGCTACCAAGTCATGTGATGTTCAGAGCTGCACGACTCATTCATAAACTTTCACACAGACTCATGTGATCGCTCCTGTGACCTTCTGCTCCACGCTGTTACAATTTGCATATTAAAATGATTTCAACAGACTACTTTGACTAAGCAAGTGTACAATAGGAAGTGACACTTCTTCTGAAGCAACAGGATCAGCCTCAGGAAGTCCATCCTGATAATAGATCAACAGTGACATGTTTGCCTTCCACTGCAGGAGATGTAAATGTGGGTGAAACCCTTGCAAACGAAAACTGTGTGTATGTAATATATACAGTAATGCGCAAAGACTTTCTCACTTATTTCCTAATCACACTTAGTTTCCTGTGCACACACACCCTCGGATGTATGTGAAGTCATCGACAGGACGGAGTCTTGTTACCGCAGTCGCCACAGTTTCAGTGTTGTTATGAACGAAGCAGTTCCCTTTTAAAAACACCATCCATGCTGACAGGCCCCGAGAGCTTGACATGATGACTCAAACACACCCTGTGGTGGTGAGATTCATCTGCTGATTGCAGTTCAGTCACCAGTGACCACATCCACTCAAACACATACGCTGCATCTTCTCTGTGTCTTGCACTTTGACTCTGACTTTATTTCCTGAGAGAAATATCTTATTTAGCTTTGACTTGATCTCCTGTCACTTTAGGGATTTGGCCTTTAAACAGCTGTGTGGAGTGTACAAAGTTGCACAGTTGTGAATCAGGTTATATGTCTGAAAATTTGAGCCTTGAAAAATGATAAGAGTTTAAATTTGAGTCTATAGCTGAAGTGTTGGAGAGGCTGAAAAGTAACTGAATGGTCACGCTTGGATGAAATAAAAGGAATGGATTACCAAGTAAAATTGCTCCTTCAGCATTTACATAACAATGTTTGAAGGCTGATCAGGCTGAAGGCAGAATGATGTTGTACTGTGTATTGACTGTACAGATGTGCACTGGGTGTCTCCACATTAAGACTCTTTTTCCAATATGAATTTAAAATAGCAGCAAATCCTGTCTCTAGATAAATAAACGTCGCACTTGACTTCGTATCTGCAAGGTTCACTACCCAGCCTCCCGACAAAAACTGGTCCATGTCCTGCTGTAGAGGAAGTACACGGCTGCTTATGTGTCACTTGCATGAGCGGGGACAGGAAGTGTACCCGGGCCAAGAGGAAGCTGTGTCCTCCTGCATGCCAAACATTGTCCGCAGCAATGTTTGCACGACCTTTCTAATCAGAGCTGTTGGTGCTGAGTCCACAGTTCTGTTTTAAACACAGTAAGTCAGTCCTGTTTTTGTTGTTGTATTAGTGGTGGTACACATGTTCCCATGTTCCCACTTACTGTCCTAATAGCTCGTATTGCTTCCATTATTATCAGAGTAAAGAACCTGGTGCATCACAGTCAAGTCTGATGGGTTTGAATCTGCCCCCAAACACGTACAGGGTATGTATGAGTAATGAGATAAAAGGTGCACAGAAGGCAATAATACAACAATACAGACATGGAAGGACTAAAAGTGGTAAAAGCTGATAAGATTAGAATCAAAGCACTAAAATAGGAAGTCATAAGAAACAGAATAAAACCAAGAACTAATGACAAAAGATGAAGTAATGAAATAGGAAGTCAGGAGAAAGAGAATAGTCAGACTAACAGACTCAGACTGAACTAAAAGCAAGCAAATAAGATGTGTCTTTAAATTTGAGTTAAAACTGTGGAAACGGTTGTGGAGCAGGATTAATGTGGGGCAGGAGAGTAATCCAGAGCCTGGGAGCAGCAACAGATTTTTTATTTTTTATTTTTTTTTAATCAAAGAGAATAACACAAAGCTTCCTGCAAAGTTTAGGCCTCGGTGTATTCTGGGAAATATGTTTTGATCAGGAATAGTGAGCACTCAAAATTTCAAGCCCAAGGAGAAGCAGGTCCCTGACAGATATTCACTGCTCAGGAATTTGATAAGAATTCATTTCAGGGTCAAAATGGTTTTCTTTCATGATTCAGAACAGTATTTCCAGTTGCCTGTAAACATCTTGCTGCTCGATTCAAAAACACTAACATTGACAGTATTGAGGTTTTCAAATGTTTCCTTTTCATAATATGCACTGATATATTCAGAGCTCATCTCAACCACTTTGTTGACATTTAATAAAACCCTTCACGATCTGGTCCTGCTTATTTTGTTCCTTTTTATGTCATAGATGTTGCATCTGTTTTCACCTCAGGGGAATTCAACTTCGAAACAGAAACTACCACCTCATTTTACAAGGGAAGTACAGTAACCACAGTACAGTTTAAGCAGAGAAACTGAAAAATATGTTGGGTCATGGTAGATTCCATTACCACAATAAAAATAATGTACGCTGTTAAAAAATAGTTGCATATATATTAATATTTGTTCAGTGCTTTATTGTCTTTTGCTGAAATTGAGTTATTCATATATTTATGCAATGTATTCATGTGTTCATTTATTTCATATTACAGACATGTAGTTTTGAACTTATTTTACTCCCTTTACTGCATTTTTTATAGAGAGCACATTTTTATGCTCTAGAAACAGAAATTCACCAGGCTTTGCTTCAGTAAGACAATGGAGGTGTTATTAATACATCATTGCATTTAAATTTGAACTAGGCTCATTTTTCAATACATTCTGAATTAAGTCAAAGTTAAACCTCAAAGACAGGGGATGTGATAAAAAGACACTGAGGGTTTGCATTTCCCCACTGAGGAATGAATAAAGGAAGATCTTATTACTTGTAGAGTCCAGTGTTTTTTGGAGCTTGACCCAAAATAAGACCTAAAAGTTTGAATAATTCCATCGATTTTTTACCATTATTTTCCTAATCTGATTCTCAGAAGTCCCCCAATTTTATGGAAGTGGTTTCATGACAGTCATCTGACTTCAGAGCATTTCGCCCAAAGCTTTACAAGTCCTAACATTTCATAAAAACTCCACCAAAGCTAACAAGAGAACATCCAGTTAATGATTGTGTTAATGTGTGTATTTAGTGAAACGACACTTCAGCACACAGAAGCCTCTTATGTCAAGCACGACAAGTTACAAAGAGAACATGAATAGTTTCGCTGCATGAAAACCACAGATTCATAAATACTCAACCCTGCGAGGGAAATGTGCACACGCAAACTGTCCACAGAACCACAGGCATAACTGTGCAAACATATTTACATTTGCTGTTTGTCTGAGGGAGACATTTTGAGTCTCACTTTACAACAAACTTCTCATCTCAGGCTTATGTTCTTGATCACAACCGTGCTCTTAGTTACAGATGTACGGACTGTGCTATAACGTAACATTAAAGATCAACAGGTTTAACCTCCTTTGTTTCCGATATGTGAACATTTCACAGTGTCACCACGTTCTCACACAGCCCCTCCTCGCAGACACTGAAATCACACTAAAAACAAAGCAATCAGCTCGGTGGAGTCTCAACGTGACCTCAGACAGTCATCGCCACTGAGGTCAGCAACATCATTACCACGCTGACGACGGCAGCTGCTAATAAGAGTGTGAATGCGGGCGGGCGGGCGGCGGCGTGGCGGTGACTCATCGGGTGATGCCCGAACCCCCACAGCCAGACAAAATGGACGCTAGCTAAAGGAAAACTGTGGGCGTGTGTGTGTGTGTGTGTGTGTGTGTGTGTGTGTGTGTGTGTGTGTGTGTG